>PVHX01008211.1:0-85061 GCA_004024805.1 Geosciurus inauris | reverse complement strand
AATTTTTTTTCTATTTGCCTCAACAAATGTTTTCAGTGAATAGTGTGTACAGATTCTGAAAGTTTGTTTTTTTCTGTTATGTTTGATAACATGTATTAAAATGCAACTTTTGAGAAAAATAAAAAAAAAAGAATACAGAGACAGGGCAAAATAGAAATTGGGCAAGGCTATAAGACATGGGGTATTTAATTTACTTGGCTCTTACCATATGATTTTCTAAAATCTGTGGAAATTTGATAAGGGTAGAGAGATTATATTCAATTTGGGGGATTTTTTTTTTTTTTTTTTTTGCTAGCATAGTATTACTTGAGTTTACTTATCACTTAAAGTCAGTCTATACTTTGGTAAAGATGTATTGTACAAATTGAATATTTTGAGAGGATAAATGGACACAGGTGATATTTTCAGTTGGAGGTAGAGCAAAGCCTGTGGTTAAGTAATGTGCTGTTCTAAAATATTTCTAGACTTTCTGATGGTAGGTGGAGTGCAAACTTCTGCCCATTAATGATACCCGGAGAATTGCCTGAGGATCAGAGTTTGGTATTAGGGGTTGCCTACATGACCTAACTGGTAAATCTGTCCCATTCAGGGAAGAAATATTAACAAGTCCATTACAACTTCTTATTTAATCTTCTTATTTAATCCAGCCTGCTTTATCAGCAACAAAGCAAAATGTTCATGTTTACCTTCCAAATTCTACATTCCATTTTTCAATCTTGAATATTGGATGGGGAAGAAAATAGTACTTTCTTATCCCTCTATATATTTTTAACAGTATCTATATATGAGGTGAGAGAAAATGTGGTTAAATATCCTTCCCCAGGTTACCTTTATAGAAAGTCTTTTATTATTATGTTTTACAGTGATGGGGATCATACCTAGACCTTGCAAATGCTAGGCAAGTGCTATACCACTGAGTTATATCCCCAGCTTTCTAGAAAATCTTAAACCCCAGATTTAATTTCTTCTATCCACTTCCTTGTCAATATTTTTTCAGTCTTGTGACCACCAATAGGAATAGAATTGTATATAATATTTATGTAATAATCATAATATTTGTCCACAGCATCATAATAATTTCATATCCTTCAATGATATTCATTCTTTTTCCCTGTATTGCATGGCTTACACATGTACAGTTTTTAATGATGGAGCCAATGATTTAATGAAAAATGAAGTGCTTAAATACTTCATGGACCACTCTTATTTTGGTGATAAAGTGGAAATTATTCCTATTTTAAGTAAATGTAATTTATTTCAATTTTACAGGCATAATATAAACTACATTTTACCTATTTGGTTGCCAATTAATTTACTTCTTCTATGTCAAGTTACTATAGGGTTTTCTCTCAAGTAACATGTAACACAGTCTGTTACCAAACCACTGAGCATTATGTGATCAACTAGAGAGTGTCATTCAGCACAAATTCTCTTGCAGACAAAAGAAAAGCCACTAAAATCAACTTATAGTCTTTTGGAAAAGAAAATGGAATGCTTGTTTTTCTGAACTACTGAGGTTTGGGGTAATTTGTTATGTAGTATAATTGAATAGCTAACTCTTACAAATTACTTCGGATCTTGTTTGAAAAGCCATTACCAAGCCAACTAACTGAAAGGAAGATGCCTTGTGTAGGGCATCTACATGAACACATTTCTCTCTGTTGTTTGAATGTTTCTAACTGCTGGGTGTTGAAGAATGAGGGACTGAGTAGAGATATGGTATGGAGTACAGTGAGGGGTTGGCTCCCTGCTGCAAATCTCCTGTCTCCTATGGAGAAATGAATGACAAATGGTAGGATGTTTCCCTGAATGACACACTCCTGCAAGTCTCTATGACAATTCTTGGCAAGCAAACAGTAACTCCACCAGCATTTTCTCTCTAATTCAAGATAGCATATTGTAATAGATACAAAAGAAAAAGTGATGTGTTACAGAGACATTATTGAATGTCCTTTAGAACTGATAAAAACAGTGGATCATAAATGCTAGCATTTTATTACTGACCTGCCAAATTGCCAGTTATGACTAGAACGTCTCATTACGGTGAACTGTTTTCCACTCCAAAGTCCATGTCTATTCCCCTGCTATTATTTTCTTATTCCCTGTAAATCTGTTTTCTTTTAGCACAGAAACTGAAATTAAATTTTATCCTATTTTTTCCATGTTAAATTACATCCTCTTTTATTTTTTTCTGGCATACAATAAATACTCAATTATTTAAAATCCCTCCTCCCTTCCTTCCTCTCCTCATGTCCTTTCTGTCGGTGTGATCTTTGAAAATAAAACATTATTTAATTTCTACCCATCTATATTTGATGTGAAAACATATCTTGACCCTTGAAACTACTTTTTAAAAAATTATCTCATAATTCAATGGATTTTTTTAAAGAAAGAATGCCAAACTGCCACTCAATGCTCTGTCAAATATTCCCTTCTCTGTTGCACAGCATGTCTCTTCATGTTATCTCATTCTCATATCGTAATTTGTAGGTACTTTCAGTTACTCAGATAGACTCATTTCAGCTACCCTGCTGACTTAATCCTGCTCATTTTAAAATGATCTCCTCATATGCTACATAATTTCTCCCATTCCTCCAGGTATAGATTCCACTTATGGTTCTAGTTCAGGGCTAGCAATCAAGAACAGTTATATGATTTCTTTTCCTACTGTCCATGGCTTCACCTTTCTTTCTGTGTGTACTATTTTAATATAAAAATAAAGAAGAGAGAGATTGAAAATGGATCAGCTGTCTCCTTGTCTGTCAGGAGTAACTGATTTTCGCTTCTATAGCTACTCCTGCTATATGAGGTCTACGGATACCACGTTAACACAGGCTGGCTACCTTATTTTGGCTTTGTGAAGAAAATGCTCAATTGTTGGCTCTTTCTTGGAGATGTTGGGGGTAAACTCTTTTTTACAACTCTGGTGGTTGCTTCTTATTCAGTCCCTTGGTAGGAAACATCTGACTGGGACTCAGCTTCCTACCCCCACATTTCCGAGCTTGTATCCCAATCCTCAAACCTCTTGTTATTGCAGTATCCTAGTTAAAAAAAAGCTCCTTTGGGGAGTGGCATGGAAAATGTAGTCCAAACACCAGATAGATGGCTGAAGATTTAGGTAACTTGTTATGCCAAATGGAAAAGTAGGGTGCTTCTTTAAAACTCTCTTACTCCACTGTGTTAGGTGGCTTTTCATCACTACAACAAAATATATGAGATAAACAATTTATGAGGAGAAAAGTTTTATTTTGTCTCAAAGTTTCAGAGATTTCAATCCATGGTTAATTGGTGTCATTGCTTTTGGGTATGTGGAGCACATGACAGAGACAGTTGCTCCATTCATGGGATTTGGGAGGTAGAGAAAGAGATAGCAAGGGGCTGGGTTCCCAGTAGCGCCTTCAAGAACATATAACCAGGAAGCTTTCTCCCTATAGGCCCTGTCTCCTAAAGATTCTACCAATAGTGGCCAAGACTTTGAGGGACCTTCCAGATTCAAACCACAATATCCACCAGGTCCTTCCCTTGCTCTCTGCTGTTGTCATGTGTGGAAGATCCAGACTCGTGGCTTGATGGAAATTGTTTAAGTGAATGGTTTCCCTCTTCTAAGATTTATCTAGCTTTACTCATTTATCTCTTAAGGCCCTCCTTTTATCAGCCTACAGAGTGGAGGCAACTTGAATTTCCTCCTGGGGTTGGACTCCCCCTTTCATGGCTGTTTTTTCCCCTAACTTCTGTCCCTCATATAACTAGCCTTCAAATAGGACAAGAAACCAACCTGATGTCTTTCACACTTGTGGCACATATAGAACCTCAAATGAAAAAACCTCACCAAACACTGCTGTAGATTATTTAGTAATTAGGTTCTCAGTAAAGCAACATCTCCACTGTGACAGAGCCAGCTCCATAGAAAGTGTATTCTATTCTTACCTTACCAGTCTTGAGCGTGGTTGTGTGATTTTGTTTGACCATTGACTGTGAATAGCTATAACTTAGCAGAGCTTCAAATGAACTTGAGTGGTTTGGCCTACATTCTTGCTATGGTCATAAGGAGACCAGGAAGACAGGTCGGTGCAGCTTCTTCAGGGTTGCTTCCAGAATGAAAGACACAGAGAGCAAACTTGAACCCAAGCCCAGGCAATACATAGTTGACTCATTGTCCAAGGAGTGAGAGATAACTGTTTTCCATGATGCTGGAATGATCTTCTGGCATAGCAGAACAGATTAATATAAAATTAAATATTTATACTATTCTATAATCCATCAGTACTTCAAACAGATCTGCTATAAAATCAGGGCTGGCTCATTGGATCTGTGACTTGTCAAATCTTGTATGTCCCAGCATTTGGCTTAACGCTCTGTTGTCACCACCTTGAAATTCTTAATTTTTAAAAAAAAATAAACAGCTTTATATTTCCATTTTTCACTAGATCCATTAAGTTGTCTAGATAATCTTACACTTTATGTACTTATTTCAATAGGAATTTGGTAGAGAGCAAACAGCAATCCTTAGCTAGAAATACAGTAACTCTAACATATGCTTTATTATATAATAACACACATGCCTATGCACACCCTGTGCACATATAGCATTGACTTTATTTGCTAGTGGAATGATTCTCAACTGGCTCATGAAGCAGTTGTCAAACCTTGGCAATGTTGCTTAAATTCTCTTAGCCAAAGTTGATTTATTTTTTAAATGATTGTATGGCAATGTATATGTTGTGGGATGTTAAGTAATTGATTTATCCAAGATAAAGCATCTGTAATTTGTATGATATTAGGTAATTAGTATCTCTCAAACATCTGTTTTTGTACAAAGTTTCAAGTGAAACAAAGCTCTTGGAAAACCACGGTCAGATAGACCTGACTCTCAACAAATTTAAGGCAAAGTTGGCAACTGGTGTGGGGATTAAAATAAGTCTTTGAGGAAGACAGAATATAGCAGCTTCTGCTTTTCAAATGCTATGAATGGTCTCCCTACCTTTCTATTCTTAAATGACTGTCTAGGTTTCACTGAGGGAGCAACTTCATCATCAGGACTTTGAATGTTTTTGTTATTGTTGTTTCCATATTTTTGCCAGGGGTAAGGCTTGAATTACCATACTGTGTGGATGTGTAGATATATGAGAGTAGCCTAGAAAAATAGCCCAAGAATCAGCCCAGCATCCAGATCTTCACCAAGATGATCAAATGCACCAACTTTTGGTTAAGTAGGAAAAAAAAAAGTAGAGGTATGACTTTTTACCTCTTTTATATACTCAAATTTGCATTACAATCAATAAAATGTCCTAAAGTACACACAAAATATATTTTCTACAGAATTGTTCCTATAACTTTTCAACAAGTTCAGAAGAAAATCAGCATTAAGGCCACAGAGTTGAAATTTCTTTTACTGACTGTTTAAGTAAAGCTGTTCTTTTGGCAAGGGGAAGAAAGCAAGCAATAAATTCAGGCCTGGAGCATCCAAGTTTTACCAGTGATTGAGAAAAGCATATAAACAAAAGTGCCTTTACTTGCCCCAGTTTTCAGCTGGGCCACTTACTTTATTTTAGAACTGCTTAAATTATGGCGAATCAGAGAGTCATTTCGTCATTTCTGCTGCAAGTGCCCTTCAAGATTACTGGGAAGTTGGGGGCTTATGAAAACCTTATTTGGAGTATACTCATTTGCATTTACCTCCCCAAAATATGTGCATCAGTTGAGGAGAGTGATTGCAGTTCAAGACTAAAGGATTGAGCATGGGTTTAAGGGAGACAAAATAAAAAATAAAAAAAATTTCAGGGGCTGGGTGTAGGGTAGGATTCTTCAGAGACACAATGTCACTCTTGGAGGAATTTTGTTTCTGTCTGTAGATTAATTCCATCTACACATTTATTTAATGGCAGGCACTGTACTAAGCACTATGGCAGTGAGACAAAAAGTATTAAGCTCCTAATTAAAACAATAAATGAAGTACTCTCAACATTATACCTTACCTTTTACAATATCTATGCATGTAGATTTGACCACGATCCTCTGTGAATTTCTTTTAACTACTCTAAGAGATCAGAAAATCCAGGTGAGGTGTGCAATGAATAAACAGCTATTACCTGGACTGAAAATTAAATTTATGCTCTAAAGTCACAAGAATCAAAGGAAAAGGCAGAAGTTACACAGAAATAGAAGGGGATGCCTTAGAATGCACTGACCTCTCCTAGAGCGGGAGAGTGTCCAAGGAGAGGGTGCATACTCACATCAAGGGGTGACAGTTTCAGGTTTCAGTTCTAGGATTCTAGTTTTATGTGTGTCTTTTCCACCACCCCAGTGTTTTCAAATGTGCATGTACTTCAATAAGCTCAATAAAAATTGAGATGCTTAAGCTGAACCAAAACCTAATGAAGGAGAATCTACAGCAGTGAGGTCTTACTCTGTTTTTATTAAACCTCAGGTATACTTGATATTAACTAAAGTTGGGAGAACTGCATTATACCAGATTTGGGGGAGGGGGATGTGCAGTAAACCTGTGTTTATGGAGCACTTTGAAATAATGGATTCCAAATATTTTTCTGGCTTTAAAGAGCAGTAAGAAGTAAATTATTACTAGATAATAATAGAATAATAATTTCTGATAGTAATACTTATCCTTACTACACATGATAAAACATAATCTTTCCTTTTGAATTTGTCAATTTTGTACTCTCCCCCAGTAGACCATGACCCACAATTTGAAAAACATGATTTTGGAGATAGAGCCTCAGATGCAATGAGGGGAAGGCTGGGGATCCACAGATACCACCCTCTTCTACCCCTTAAAACAAAGAAGCACTCTCTCCTCCTCCTCTTTTTTTTCTTCCTTTTTCCCTAAGCTTCTATATACAAAAAATATTTCTTAGATTAATTTTTTTTTTTTTTGGTAAACGTTAGCAATAGCAAGCTGCGTATTACAGGGTTGGCCCTAAAGGAGATAAGAGAGATGAATTAAACACTATCTGCCCTCAAGTTGCTTATCATATAATTGATGAGCTGTGACTAATCCATGTGAAGCAAATAGTAGGTAATTAAGTGTGAGGAAGATATGTTGGAGTACCAGAATATCTCAGGCTGGGAATTAGAAACAACATTCTATGTTAAACAGTTATTGAACTTGCGCTTGGTGCCAGGCTTTGTTTTAGGCATCGGGAATATAATGATAAATAAATATTATTTCCTGCCTTCAAGGATCTAACAATCTAGAGGGAAAAAAGAAAAACAAAGAGGCTTTTATATTTTGATATGATCAATGCTATAGAGGAAATACATAGAACTGCAAAGAAGGGACATTAAGTCATTCAAAAGGGTGAGGAGGAAGGGACTTAGGACCTTAAAGATATAAATTCTAGCTAATGGGTAAGAAGTGCTCAGTCTGAAAGAGCTGGTAAGAGTCTCCCTGATAAGGAGACTGAGGAGCAAGAGGTCTGGCTTATGGGAAAACTGCTTACAGTTCAGTTGCAGGCCAGGAGAGAGGGAAGAAGTTACCAGGATGTATAAGGCATAGGGCCTTAAATGTTGGGTTAAATGGCTTCAACTGTACATTGAACCATTTAAGTGTGTCCAGGAGGCTGAGGGCCAAAATTAGATATGTTGTTGAAGGAAAGTACTTGGACTGCTGGGTAGAAACTATGGAAGAGCCTATGGGTTGCGGGGAGCTAACACAGGACTGTACTGAAATAGTCAAGCAAGAGGAAATTAAGAATACACCAGCTCGAGTGCAGTGTTAACAAAGCCAATGAGGGACGAAAGGAAACCAGAATTGAAGGATCTGAGAACTGACAATTGACAAAAGATATTAGTTCTAACTCCAGTTTTGCTACTAAGTAGAACCAGTATCTCGAGAAGTCTTTAACCAGGTTTCCCAGGTTCAAAGTGAAAATATTAATATATATACATATATATGCATATAGATGTGTGTGTGTATTTATTTATATATATATAAAATCTCAGCTTTCTTCTTCCAAGTTTTAAAAATTATAGTTTCTAATAAGTCTGTTACCCTGGTTAAGAAGGTAGGTGAGTAGTAGTGGCCAAGAAAGGACTGACAATTATTTGATCCTAAAACATACTGAATCATATTTAAATTTTTATTGGGAACAAGACCTGAAAAAATACCAGACTTAAAATTTGTTGAATGTATTAAATTATATTAAGTAAACTTGAATATGCTACTTTGCATACAATTACGGATAAGAAAAAGAAAATACTTCTCCCTACTCCCTAGCTCCTTTCTCAGAGTTTTCTGAGTTTTAAATTTTCTTAAGCAAAAGTCTGATATTTTTTACTCTGATATTTTCCTCAAAAAATATGAGTTGTAGTTATTGCATAATTTGTGGCTCACTATAGATATTAACATTGCAAGTCTCTAGTTAGCTGACTAATGTGCTTATTTTAGGTAGCTCATTCCTTTGATGGTAAAGATTATGTGCTGAGAGATATTGAGTGCTGGTTCTATGGAGATATTGCTTATACTAATTCATGTGCCTGGGCATTTAATTTGGTGCATTTACAGTTTAACAAAATGACTTGGTTTTTCTTTTGTGGTGCAAGGAGAAATAGATTTCTATAGAGTTTTGACTATTATTAAGGGTTACAGGAGCCAGAAGCTAATAATAATAATAATCACTACCATTCATCAACTGCTTGCTGTGTGCCATGAGTTATTCTAGTTTCTTGTATAATTTTCTTGTGTACATTTTCCCATATAGTACTTTCACTCACTCAGGAGGAGAGAGTGCACTACAGTTTCCATTTTAGAGATGAGGAAACCCAATTGCATGAACTCACTTCCCAATCTAGGTTATTCTATTTTATAATTTTGAAGGACTTGACTGTCCTTGGCGCTTCTCTTCAGTCACTTCTTTCTCCCCTTCTTCTTCCTTCTCTTTAGTTCTCTCCCTCTCCCTGTGCTTCTCCCTTTCCCTCCCTCCCTCCCTTTCTCTCTCTCTCTGTCACTCTCTCTCTCTGTGTCACTCTCTGCCTCTCCTCATCTTTCTATCCTATTTTCTTTTTCTCCACCCACCCCTTCGTCGTTATGATAAAACAAAAGTAATGTGCAGTTGCATAGAATAGTTATGATGAAAGATTTTAAAGATATAATTTAAAATGAAAGAAATTCAGCAGCTCATTTAAATGCCTTTGACTTTCAGCATATGCAGTATTCTCTTTCCCCACCGCCCCCTCCACCCCAACTTTCTCTTTCTAGTTGTCTCTCTTACTGTTGCTTTCTTTTCATTGCTGGTGATTTTAGAAATATCATCATTGCCTTAGCCATCACTCAACAGGTGATCACATAATCCCTGTCACAAAGTATAAGACCAACTAAGTGATGCTGGGAGAGGGAGGTATACACGGAAGATGAAAAGGTATATTTAAGGGACACAGCAAAATCACAGAGCCCAATTTGTCAGTTTTATGAACACCTTTGACTTTTTCCAACCTGTTATAGCCAGGTCAGAATTAATCATTTTACAGGCACCTGAGAGTAAACAGATGGTTCTTACCTCTAGATCCCACACCTCCCAAACCCTTTACCAAAGATATTTGTCTCTTTTCTAAAGATGTAAGAACATTTGATGTGGACATACTTTCCATCAGTATCAGGTTTTCAATGTTCAGAATATTATTTATCCATACCAGAAAACTCCTCTATTTTTCCCCCATTTCTACCATTCCAACCAAGGTTCTGCCATCAGATAAGACTGCCCTGCACTGTTAAAGGACTAGTCTTGCTTTCAATGCAAATATGCCACAGATGAATGACATCTCAAGCTGAGAATTAATATATCAGTTCCAGGCAAACTGACAGTTAGCTGGGGGTCTTTCTAATACAAAGAGAAGGTGAGTGGGCAGGAAACCCCGCACTGCTGCTAAGAACAGGAGCTGCAAATAGGAGCATAGCAGAGTGTTCCAGGCAAGACCGAAGCAAGGGAAGAGAGAGACTCTCCAGTGGAAGGGTGAACTTCATAGTGACTCCTAGTAGGCTCCAAGTGCAAGGTTGACTTTAGATCTAGTTTTTGATTAATACAATTTGTTTTAAAATAGTCATGCCAAACAGGGAAATAAAAAAGTAATTCATTTGTAAGATTAGAACTGAGGCCTTGAAAAATAGGTCATTTTACCTGGTGGTATTGGACTGGTATATGGCCATTATCGTGCTGCAAGAAAAATTGCATAGGGTGAGGGTGGAAGCTTTGGAGTCTACCTGCTTGCATTTAAAATCAAGTGCTGTGGGCTGGGATTGTAGCTCAGCGGTAGAGCGCTTGCCTCGCATGCGTGAGGCCCTGGGTTCGATCCTCAGCACCACATACAAAGCAATAAAATAAAGACATTGTGTCCATCTACAACTAAAAAAATATTAAAAAAAAATAAAATAAAATAAAATAAAATCAAGTGCTGTGATTTTCAACTATCTTGACACTGCCCATGACTTAACTTCTTGTAGCTCACTTTGTCCATCTGCAAAATAGGAGCAGTAAGAATATAGCCTATGCAAATTTAAATAAGACAACTAATGTGAGTAGCAGATATCATGACTGAATGAATGTTGATATTTCTTGATTTTATTAACATGTTGGAAAAATTCTGAAGCATTTCCTGAGGTGAGTATAAAACATACTAGCCCCATTTTATAATGTGCTCCATTGTGACTGAGTCATGCTTTCTTAAAATTAGCATGTCAGCTGGGGATGCAGCTCAATGATATCCTAGCAGGTATGCAACCTGGGTTTAAATACTGAGCACTGTGAGAAAACAAAGCCAAAACAAAACAAAAAAAATAGTACAGCAAAAGTGTCTTTGTTTCTTTTTTTTTTATCTTTTCCTTTTCTTTTGAAGTAGGATTTTGGATTTCAATTCAAAAAACATTCTTTTATGCAAATATGGCATCTTCTGCCCTCCTCTGGCTTCCACAAGAAATTCAAGTATATGTACAAACTACAGAGTGCATTGTTTTTATTTTATTTTTACTGAACACCAAAGTTTACTATTTTTCAAGTTCTAAATGAGAAGAATACAAATGTATTATTTTGTATGAAGAGGAGAATTTCCAGAAATCTTTGAGATTTTTTTCCAACAATTTTCTTTTAATTGGCCATTTCAGTCTATCATTTCATTTGATCCTCTTCTTCAAGTGCAAACTCTAAATCTCATAACTGCTAAAATAAATAATTTAAAGAGGACCACAAATTATTGCGAAGACTAAAATCTGGGGTCATTAGAAAGCCTAGATAATTAATCAGGTGTTTAAAATAGAACCCGCGTGTAGAAGTTTGATTATAGAAAAAGCTTGGGGCTAAAAGTTCTAACTCTATTAGAGATTGTATTGAATTTTAACTCATTTTTGTCAGCCTTCAAAAAAACAAATAAAAGCTCCCACTCTCACTGGGGATTGAACCCAGGACCAAGCATAATTTTCTAAGGTAAAACAATTCAGGCAGACTGACAATGGTGGGGGATGGAGGACTCCTTTTTGATTTTCAAATGAGTATAGATTGAGCTAACCTTTGAAAGGCCAGTACTGAAGTTATCTGCATAATCCCACACCCAGACAGAGATGGCATAACACGGCAAAAGCTTTTCTATGAGAATGCAACCTAAAAACAGAAGTTTGTGTTGGTCAATACATAGGAGCCAGAAGATAGCTTGCTGTGACCAGACTGATTTGTTCACAGTCAGATGAGATCAACTTGCTAAAGGAGCTCTTACATCTACATGATTCCTGCAGTCAGAAAGGATTAGCCAAATGGAATAAAAAGAACATTGAAGGGGAAGCCCAGTTGGCATGAAAAAAAAAGAGGAACAAATAATTTAGGATGAAAGCAGCCAAGTATGCCTGATGTCACTGTGGTTTTTCCATTTACATCTTAGATTGTGTAACACACATGACTCCAAAGTTGAAGAGTCATAATCCAAGCTATTATTGTTCAACCAGTCCTGAATTATTATTGTCTAGAATTTGTATTGTTCCAAGATTGCCCAAACCCACAAAAGATAAAGTGCTTTCACAGCAAGATATCTTACTTTGTCATTAAAACACATTATTATTCATAAAAATAAGCCAGTGCAAATAGCCTATTTGATTTGAACAAAGAGGAATTAAGAGGGCATTTTGTTCACCAAGTATTAAAGCACATTAAAAAGATATAATGCTTAAAAGTAAATAATTATTGTATTTGTATGTATCCAATTAAAATATTAATTTTTAAAAAGTACTGTATTGACTCCAAAACCTACACGTAACGTAATGAAATAAAGTATAAGACTGAGAAAAGAATTCTAGTCCCTGACAAACACGATATAAATTTTGGGAGAAAGAAACATTCTTAAAGGATACTGTTGACATAATTTTTCATTGGGGAGAAAATATTAAAAGATTAACACCACTTACCAAAATACATTCCAAGAAGGTTGCAAAGTTAACAGTTAAATGCATTTTATTTCATGTGTATGATGGCATATTTTATTACGCCCTTCACATTGATGCTGGACCCTGAAATCTTTTGAACGAATGAAGATGGAAATGAAATTGAGCCAGGCAAGTGAACATGCAGACAAGGCTTTTATTGGGACTTCCATTTAGGAAGGGAGACACAGCTTCTACTAGAGGATGTTAGACTGGCTCCCTGGAAGAAAGAAGGGAGCTCCAGGTATTGGTTACTTGCAGAGGTGGGAATGCTCATTCACTCAACTCCAGCATTTCTTCCTGTGCTAAAGATAAGTTTCTGTACTTATTCAAGAAAGCGCAGGGTATCCTGACCTCAATGATGTGAAGTGGTCACTGGTTGCAGGTGACACCACATCTCCTGGGTTCTATTGTCAGCTCATGAGTCAAAACATGGAAATGAATTTGCCCTTTGACCCTGTATGGTCTCAAAAATGACATTTTTATTGAAAACTTACTGCTTTATACAAGTTATCAGTCCCAATTTTTCAAAGCAAATGATACATGCATGCATTATAGTAATAAAGACACTGAAGAATAAAACCCAAAATGGTAGTATTAGATTAGGGAGAGGCTGGTAGGCAGAATTTGATTTATTTTTTTATTATATTTATACATTTGTGTTTTCTAAGTTCTCCACAATGCGTTTATAATAATTTCTTATTTTGAAAAATTAGGGCATGACATCCTTATTCTTATTCTGTGGCTGATGTACGCAATATCTGATTTGGAATTGAAAGCAATATGAAACCTAAAACTCAAATTCTTTCTTTTCACTAGAACATAATGGCTTTTACAAGGTCACATATGTAGAAGACATCCTACCCCAAACCCATATGTATTGTAAGACCAGTAATTTTGTTTTTCTGTTTTATCTTGAATATTTGTATTTTACTATGACAACCAGAAAGCATGATTTGGGCAACTTGTTATATACTTTACGGCTAATGGATGTTTCACGTGACCTCAAGGTATGAGGATTTTCAGTTACTTTGGAATTTATAATAGGAAATTTCTATGAGGTAGAAAGGGACAAGTGGTATCAGCCAACTGCTTCTGTGTTTTGTCCGTGTGAGAAATTTGGTTTCCTCCCGCATTCACTTTTCCAGTAGTAGAATGAAAACCCACAGCACTAACATCCCCTTTTAAGAGTCTCTGAGATAATTTTACAGAACGATCCATCAGCATGAAATTGCTTCTAATCAGGATGCTTACCTGCCTGAAAATGTTAATCTGTGTAAGAACTGCATAGAAAGAACTTCTCTTTTGAGTTATAAAGTATAATAAAAGTTACCATATCTGGGAGACAGAAAACTTTTTATAAAGGACAATGTTTGGCAGAGTTAAGGAGAGATGAACAAGACATAGTCATCCTCTTCTGTGTAATCATCATAGCCACTTCACTATTCCCAGGACAAGTCCAATGTTAAAATTGTAATCTGAGCCTCAGAGAACGCTGATTCAATGAAGGCACAGATGAGTGTTATCTTTATATGTCATCTTTAAAATAATTATGGCCTCTTATCTAATGCTTGCTACTTACTTGACAGGCATTATGCCAGGTACTTTACATAACATATTTCTATATTGAATGCTTTTTGGAAAAATCTGAAGAGATGGACAAAAAGCTTACAGTGCATATTCTCAGTTTGCAATGATTCCTCATCTGGAAAGGCTACCCCCAACTCCTCTGCAATCTCCTCAGTAGTTGCTTTTGTAAAAATACACCACCTGCCTTCTGTTCCCTGCAGATTTGGCCAGGATGGGCAGTTTATTGAGACTGGGACATTTAGATTCTCTCTCACATGAATTTGAAAATGAAGTTAAGACCCAGATTGTTAATAATTCTCTGGAGATGCCTGGAAGAATAGCATACAAACTCTAAAATTGTCAATCTAAGAAAAGGAGAGTTGATTATGAAGTAGGTTCAGAGAAAGAGAAGAAATCAGAGTCTTGACATTCACACCCCCCCCCCATATCTGTATGACTATCCTCTTTGTTTAAACTACTTAGAGTGGGGTTTGAGAGATGGGGTTGGCTAATATAGGGAATAATAAAATATATACATTCATATCTAACATTCATATATAGTCTATTGAATCATGTTCTCTCATTCTCATGACAAATCCCAAAGTTAGTATTATCATCCCCATGTTATAGATGGGGAAACAGGCTCAGAGAATCCAAGCAATTTTCCCAAGACTACTCACTTAGAGCTGGTAATTGATCTGAGGTTGATATAGTTTCAAACTCTATGGTCTTCCTGTTGCACACATCATTCAATATCTAGATTTATTCATTATTTTAGCATGCATTTATGGAGAGCCTCTCAAGTCCCAGGCACTATGTGTCTATGGTTTCACCAGGGTTGTCAAGTGGTTGTATTTACATGATGTTGCAGCCATATGTGTTCATGTACACTGCCAAAGGCAGAATACACAGCTCAAGGTTAAGGAATGATCTCTAAGATTCATTATTCATATGCTATGCTCTCAGTAAGGATAAAATTAAGGCAAGGTCAGCTTTCAAAAGACATAGGAGCTATCATAGCTTTCAGTATTTCAATAGTACTGCAATCTCCCAATAATAAGTACTTCCCAAGCTACTGTGTATATTTTAATTAGATCAGATGCCATCTAGTGTGATTTTGTACCTGTTGTTCTGACAAAATGTGGTTAGGATTGTTAGGATTGTCAGTGGATTGGTAAAGAGCACTTGCTTCTAGAGTGATTTTTTTTCTTTCTTTCTTTTTCTGTTGTTTAATGATTTTTGTTAGTTTGTTTCATATGCTATGCAGCCAGGCTATTTAATACCCTACTCAGGTACACTCTTATATGGCATCCTAGAAGGGATGGGATGGGTTGATGGCTCAATAGTGTTTCAGATTTCTTACTAAATCCAGAGAAGTCATGTACTATTTTCAAGGTCACAAAGCTACTTGGTTGCAGAAATAAAGCTTGCCAGCTAGAATACACTGCCAACAGAAATAATTCAAAATAATTTAGGTTCTTTATTTTTTATTCCTCCAAATAACAACACATGTCAATTAGATTCATGTCAGAACCCATTACACATTCTACCTCTACAACCTATCTTTCCCTGAATTAATGAAATGTAAATGGGAAAATTACAGCTCACACAGTTGAAATCTATAGTGCTTAGGGTACAGTATGAAAGCCCCTGTATCAATTATATGAATTCCAGATTATTATATAAATCAGCCTTTTTGCTTTAGAACTTGAAATTGCCCTAAATACTGAGAATGAAAACACACACACAGTTATTAATGTCATTTTCAGATGTAATTCCATTCCCAGAAATGGCTGAGTAATATGTCATAGCACCTTAATTTTTATAGATTTATGCTTGCTATCTTTTGTTACATGGACAAATAGAATATAAACAACACAGTCAAATTACTCTAGAGATGGATATTATTCTGGCTTGCAAGCGCCCAGGAGACATTCTGGGCACAAACTCAAAGATAATGATAACAACCAGCACATACTGAATGCTTACCTGGGCACTGTTCTTAATGCTTTACTATCACCTCAGTTTCACTGTCACCTGTAAGGTAGGAGCTATTAGCATCTCATTGTACAGGTGAGGAAAATGAGGCATGGAAACTTCCAACTCTTCTGGTCCCAGCATTTCTCAGCCACCTTCTAGGTGGGCAGATGGATCAGTCCAACTCTTGGTTTGTACATGCAGCTCATGTGGCCACCTTTCTAGTACCTAAACGGCTAAACAATTTTTCCTGACCTGGCTATACCTATATTTGGCTCCGATCAGTTTCTCCCTCATTTTGCCAAATGACTTTATGTTGAAACTTCAAGGCTTGCAAGAAATGCAAGATAAAGTCTTATTTTTTAATGAACAAACATTCATACCTTCACCCACGTTCCCCTGATTTTTTTTCCCATAAATCTGCTACTTTAATAAGAACATGATTGACTCCCTGCCCTATCCAAATATGACTTTATTTGCTAAGCTATTAGTCCTTTTGTGGTATTTGGCACTCTTACTCAACCACTTTTCCTCCACATTCTTTCAGGCTGTTGTTCTCCACACCTCATTTTCAGTCTTTCTAGCACCATCATTGTCATGTCCTCCCCCATCCTTCTTTGTCTTCCATAGAAAGTCCATGACCCAGATCTGCAGACAAAGTCCACCTACAAAATGAAAATTGGCACACAGAATGATCTCAATAAATACAGTTTAGTAATTTATCCTCATGAAATCTAACCAGTGCTTGGGGCTTCAACAATGGGTCATGAACTACCCACATTGAATCCGGAACTCTTAGGTTTAGGAGGTTCAGATCTATGTATACTCTATAATTTTGGTTACTATTTTTTTTCTCAGTGTTTTCTTATGGCTCCCTCACTCTCCCTCTCCCCCCACTCTCTCTCTCTCTCACTTTCTTTCTCTCTCCTTCTCCCTCTCTGACACACACACACACACACACACACATACACACACACAATGAGGTAAGCTGAATAGCTGAATCTCAGGTATTGGACTATAAATGCTATGACTATGGTGCTGTGATTCCTGTCTTCACAAAAATTACTATCTAGATGTAAGGGCACCAACTCGCCACCCTGTTTTCTTTGTCACCTCCTCTATTTAATTTTTCTTTTTACTCAGTTTATGGTCTCTGGAAACTATCGAACCGTTTCTTATTTAAAATTCTTCAGAGGTTCAACATTATACACACAATGGAATTCCATCCTCCTTAATATCTCATAAAAATCTCTTTATAATTTGATCCCTTCCTACGTATTTAGTCTCAAATTTTCCACTGTCCCACTGGTATCTTGTATTCTAGATACAATAAGCTCTTTGGTATTCCCTAATAATGCAATGGCTTTGTTCATTTAAGGAACTGTATACTTATCATCTTTGTGAGAGTTACTTGGGGGTAAGGAATCAATAGAACAATATTTCTCTTATATGACTAGGTTCTAAGTCAATTTAAGAATATAATAAAATAATAGGTAGAAATCAAAATGTCACCTTCATATTGATAAAAATTATATCAGCAGATGCAGCTTATACTCTTAGGCAAGTAGATATCACGAAATTCTGGAATAGACATTGCTATGCTTTCAGTGAAAATCAGCACTGGAAAATGGCATGCCGCCCCACCATGAAGGGTGGGGGGAGAGAGACTTTCCTGCTGAGCTTGCTGTATGGTTCAGACAGAGAACACCAGATACACCATACCCAGGGAAAAACTATTACATGAGTGTATGTGTGTGTGTGTGTGTATTTATCAGTTCACATGTAACAGTTAAACTCGTATTAAGAAAATAGTCAACTGGTGGTTACCAGGTGCTGGGGCAATAGAGAAGATGTCAGTCAAATGGTACAAACTTACAGTTATAGGATAACTAAGTTCTGGAGACCTAATGTACAGAATGGTGACTAATATAATTTCATAAAAGAGTAGATCCCAAGTGTTCTTGACCACATACAAACAAAAAATGATAATTAGGTGAAGTGATAGATATGTTAATTAACTTGATTGTGGTAATCATTTTATAATTTATACACATATCAAAACATCATATTGTACAGCTAGATATATGTATCTTGTATTTAGCAAGCAAACTTCAACATAGTTGGAAAAAAATTCTTAAAATTCCTTTAAAAAATTTCTTAAAAATGCCATTTTACCCACCAATTTTAGGAATGCCATTTTACCCACCAATTTTGGGAATCATCCTAAAGAAATCAGAATTGTAAGTAAAGATTAAGATGTAAGATTATTATCCCAATATTATGTCTATTAAGAAAATTGGTTAGAATAAATGTTCCACAATCAAAAGCTGACTAAAGCATGGCACATTCATTAAAAATAAAAAATAAAAGAGAGAGAGAGAAAGGACACATCCCTGATTTCCTTCTAAAATCATCAATCATATTAAGCTGCTCTTCCTCTTCTATGGGGTGGGGTGGGAGGAATTAATAAGAGGGCAGAGAAAGGCCAGGGGTTATATGGAAATGAGTCTCCTCCAAAGTCTAAATTTGTTTTAAGAAATAAATATATATATATATATATATATATATATATATATATATATATACACACACACACACACACACACACAAATATATGTATATATACACACACATACACACAAATATAACCTGATTTCATCAGGATTTTTTCAACTTTAAGGAGATGAGGAAATAAAAATCAAGAAATCTTACTTTGCCTTAAAGAATAAAATTGATTAGCTCACACAACTGAGAAACATGGAATTGTCTTTGAGTGTGGTTGAGTGGATCCAGGTACTCAACCCCATAGTCCTTGGTCCCTCTTCACTTCAGCTTTCTTCCTTCTCCATTTCAGTCCCAGGCAGGATCTTTCCTTATAGTGCTAAGATAGCAAGATGGACATCAGCATTGGCAACTATCTCAAATACCAGTTATCCTTGTGGAAAGTGCTGACTTTACTTTCCAAACCATTCTGGCATAGACTAGCACAAACTAGAGAGTGAATGTCCTTCAATTACTTAGGTCTGTAAAGTAAAATTGTGTGTGTGTGTGTGTGTGTGTGTGTGTGTGTGTGTATTTCTCCTCCTCCTTTCTTCTCCCTCTCCTCCTCTTTCCTAGACTTGATCATATATACCCACTGCAATTTTGGTTAAAATGAGAGTTTAGCTGAAGGACTAAGATGAGAAGGAGTGGTTTACCACAGAGATAACCGGATGTTTTTCCAGAAGAAAGGAGATCTACTTTGGACATGCAAGAACATTAAATGTATACACCTTTACTGTTCCATGTAAGTGAATGGATGGATGAATCTAGGTGGACAGGTTGTTTAGCATCCACAAAACTAAATCCAGATAAAATAACATTTTATAGAATACATTTATTGTTAAAGTATATTTATTCCTAATCTTATTGCAGACAACCAGGAGATGGTGCTTGATTTTTGTTAGGCTAGAAATCAGACTTTAAAAAAAAAAAATAGGTGAATTGGAGCATCTTTTTGCTATACAGAAAATATTGCTGCTATGATAATTGTGGCAATAATTAATTAACAGAAGTCTGTTGGAAATGAGTCAAGAAGAAATTATAACCCCAATCTCTGATGTCAAATGAAAGGATATGAAAGCAGCTATTAATTTTTCTATTCTAGTATCTCCTAGACACACACACACACGCATACACACACACACGCATACACACACAAATGGGTCAAATCATTATTTACCTGAAAATGATAAAACAAAAAATAAATGTGCCAGCTTCCACTGAACAGAAGTAAAAATACCTCCAAAATTTCAACTTAATGGTATATGTCAGATTATATTGACTCACTTGAGAAAGAAAAATTGCAGTATTACTCATTCTGATTTAAAATAACATATTTAGAGGTTTCCATGATTCACGATGTTCAGCAAAAACAGACCCTTTGTGCTCTGTCACATACTGCCAGTGATGTCTGGGTCAGCTTTGCCTGCTTGTGTTCATTCTAATATGTACCAATTTTATTTTCCTCATTCTGTTTTTTAGTCTTTTTTTCAATGTTTGCAAAATACAATAGGATTTTCTTCTCAACATATGGATTCTGCATGTGTTAAAATTACATTTTCTATTTTAAACTCTCTTTCTTTAATTTAAAAGGACTTGCTAGAACATGTATCCTCCCTCTCCCCCTTACACAATAGGAATAGACCAACCTGGTCTTGAGAAAAAGAAAGACCAATTCAGAGGAAAAACAAACCAATAATAATTAAACACACAAACAAAATGAGGACAAAACCCAAAACATCTCAAGGTCTGCCTTGTTTGATTTGAGATGAAGTCTCTCTTGGGACTTGATTTGAACTGTAACACAATGGAATAATAGGAAGGACAGAGTGGGAATCTGGGAGAAACTTCTCGCCTGGGTATTGTTAGACAAGGCATTGACTTCCTTTACTTCAGTTTCCTAAAAGATGTTAAAATGAAGCTTCTCAAATACTTATACCTATACATGTGGGAAAAACAAGAAAAATAACTGATGATTTTTGGATTGAACACATGGGTACTTTACCACTGAGCTCATTCCCAGCACTTTTAATATTTGATTTTGAGACAGGGTGGTGCTAAGTTACTGGAGGTCTCAATAAATTGTAGAGGCTGTCCTGGAATTTGCAATCAGCCTGCCTCAGTCTTCTGAGTCACTGGAATTCCAGGTATGCATCACCATACCTGGCAAGAACTTACTTTTGTGTAAAATAATATTCCTAGAATGTGTGTGTGTGTGTGTGTGTGTGTGTGTGTGTGTGTGTGGTGTATGGTATGTGCATCCTAACCCAACTCATCAGATGATGTATTTGGGGGATGCACCCCCCTCAGAGATATTAATATATTCTCATTCTACCTGGTATAGTTTGAATTATAAGTGTTCCCCAAAGGTCCCAGTGGTCAAGTCTTGGTCTCCAGTGTGGCACTATTGGAGGTTTTGGAATGTTTAAGAGATAAGGCCTTGTGGGAGGGGTTTAGGTCACTGAGTGAGTGTTTTGAAGGGGATTGTTGGACCCTGGTCACTTTAACTTCTGTGTATCTCCCTGGCTATGAGGTAGTTGGTTTTGTACCACTCCACATTTCATCCAAGCCTAGCTCAACAGAGTCATGAACTGAAACCTTCTAAACCTTTTCTCTTTGTAAGTTAATCATTTTGAGTATTTCCTATAGTTGTAAAAAACTGACGAACACTTACTCTCTACAAAGTAGGATTGGGTTATAACCTTCATTTTATAGATGAGAAAGCTCGTGGTGATCCACAGCCCCACAATGAATGCTTTGGGGCACCTGTCACATCATCCTTTGGGACTAGGTGCCCATCTCCATAACTGTCTGAAATACTGCCTCCCAAAGCTCACAGATTGAGTCTCACTCGGGAAATCTTTGCAAAAGAAAACCTCCTCACCTCAGGTTACACTCAGTCTGCTCACTGGTTGGTAAGAGTATACGTGCCCACCTCTGCTTCAGTGTAGAGAATCTCAGAAAGACTGCCTCAGCTCCAGAATTCCCTCAGGGATTGATGATGCATGATTTTGATCACACTGCTATAATATAGATTCTCATCCTAACCAATCCTGTTTCCGTCATTCATCATGGGTCTTGATCAAGAGTGCGCCGCAAAACATCTTCCTGGTACCTATTTATGTCTCAGTCTGTTTCTGGCAAACAAATCTAACCTAAGTCAGGTACCCAAAAAGGTATAAATTAAATATATGATATTACAGTTACTTACCAGAAACATGTATTTTAATGACACAGATTGTTCCACAGTCAGCTAAGTAAAAGAGAAAATACAGTCTTTGCCTTTTTATGCAAATGTATTATCCATTGATTGCTACCCATGGCTATCTGCATATAATTCTTCATCAATTAAACAAGAGTCACTTTATACAAGAGATACATTTATGGAGCATAAAGTCGGCTCTGCCCCAAATGCGTTTGGTTCACAAGAAGTAGGACTGGTTATATTATTGGTCTTTTTTTGTTGTTATGCAATGTATAATAAAGGAATGTGTGGTCGTCAGTGCCTGAATGCCACTTTCAGTAATAGAAACGCCTTCTGGGGAAATAAGATTGGTGCCAGGACTAGAATATGGAAGCAAACTTGAAATTATTTCACTTCTATTTCAGAATGCTTAAAAAAAAGAAAAAAAAAAGCAGCAAGACCATTTTTTAGGGTTGCCACTACATTGAGGAATTTGAATGAAAATGCCTCCACAGCTTTCTGTAACTTATTACATAGAATTCCAGGGTCTTAGGGGGACATGTTGGCTGTGCTGAGTGATCTTTGCACATTGTCACCCACAGTGTCCCTTCATAAGCACTCAGCATTATCTTGGAAGTAGATATAGTTATTCCCTGAACAAAAATAAAAACAAATGAGTAAGATAAATAATAAAATATCGTACCAAGATAGAGTAAGCTCACTATAGACATTCTCTCCTACTGATTACAACCTAAATTTCTAGCCCAAGATAAAGATACTGAAAAATAAACCAAGAAATGGCACATGGGAGGGGAGTCAGATGTTGAACAAACACCCTGAAAAAAATGAGTTTTCGCTTGCTTTTTCTATTTTTATGTATGTATTTTTTCTTCTTTAGGAGCCACCATTGATCTGTGCTGATAGTGGGGAAAAAAAAAAAAAAAAAAACAACAGCAAAACTTTGAGAGTCCTTTTTTCACCCCTTTGTCTAAAACCTGGGAAAAGGAGTCCCTAAAACTGCAGGTTAAGGGTAAATACAGCAGAGTGGGCTTCTGGACTGTGGGATCCCGTAATGCTGTGGATAAACTGATGCATGTTCTGAACACAGCACTGAACATCATGTGACGCAGTCCAGCGAAGAAAAGGATAAAGCTAAACTGACACTATAAGTACCACCTGGGAAGACAAATGGAAACTAAAGTTTGAACCAAATATGTAAACCAGAACAGCAAAAACCAGCATTCCACACATGACTTTGACAGGAACGAGCATCTACACAAAATAATTTTTAAGTATCTAGGGTACAATTCAAAGTGATTTAACATCCAAAGAATCAGAAATGCTACAGGTTCTTGGGGGAAGGAATAGCATCAAATGACTCCCATGGGATGACCCAGCTGTTGTAGGTACTTGTTAGATCAGAACTTTAAACAGCTACTATAACTGTGTTCTGATATAAAGGCAAATATAGTTGAAATAAATGGAAATACAGAAATTTTTAGAAAAAAAATAGAAACTATAAAAAATAAAGAGATGAAAATTCCAGGATTAAAAATACCATATCTTAAATAAAATTTTAACTTAAATGGCTTGATAGGAGAATAACGAGAAAAGGAAAAAGTCAGACCTGAAGACAGACAGAAAATGAAGAAGAAAAAAAAAAATTAAATGAACAGGATTTCAGAGACCTGTTGGACAATAGTCAAAGGTCTAACATTTATTTTCATCAGTGGGGTCCCATAAGGAGAAAAAAAAGAGATATTAGTGCAGAAATTTTAAAAAATGAAGAAACATTGGCTGTAGACCTTCAATATTTGTGAAAATAATATATCTACATATTCAAAAACTGGTGAAAACCCCAAACAAAATAAATTAAAATGTAAAAGCCACCCAGACACATCACAATAAGACTGAATAAAACCAAAGATAAAGAAAAAAACCTTAAAAATAGCTGGAGAAAGCTGATGTATTACATATGAAAAGACCAAATTCAAATTACTTCCTATTTTTTTTCTTTATCAAAAACCGTAAGCCGGATGCAGTGGCACAAGCCTGTAATCCCAGCATTTAGGGAGGCTTAGACAGGAGAATCGGGAGTTCAAAGCCAGCCTCAGCAACGGCGAGGCGCTAAGCAACCCAATGAGACCCTGTCTCTACGTAAAAAACAAAAAATAGGGCTGGGGATGTGGCTCAGTGGTCCAGTGCCCCTAAGTTCAATCCCCATTACCAAAAAAATAAAAACCAACCAACCAAACAAACAAAAAACCGTATAGGCCGTAAGACAAGGGACCAACAAATTTAAAGTGCTAAAAGAAAAGATCTGTCAACTAAGACATTTAAATACATTGAGAACAACCTTCAGGAAAGAAGATGAAATACAAACATTTGCAGATGAAGGAAAACTAAGAATTTGTCCCTAGCCCACCTGCCTCCAAAGAAATGCTAAAGAAAGATCTTCAAGCCAAGGGGAAATAGTACAAAAACAAAACAAACAAACAAACCTAAAAGTACAGGAATGAAGAAGTAGAACCAGAAAAACAGTAACTATCAGGGCTAATCTAAAAAACTTCTTTTTCTCCTCCTCCAATTCTAAGAAATATAGAAAATAAAATCAATAGCAGTGACAGAAAAGGTGGTCAAAGTCTACACATACATATACACGTACATACACATATATCAATGTGTGTGTGTGTGTGTGTGTATATATATATATATTATATATATATATATAAACTACGAAGGAGAAAGAATAAAAGGATCTAGTAGTTGCAATGTTTTTTTTACATTTTATTGGAAGTTATAAAATATTAACTATATAAAGTGCAAATGTATTCATGAACTTTAGTTTCTAGAGCAACCAGAAAAAGTAATACACTGAAACATAGGCAAAAAGACAGTAGGTAAGTAAAAATTAAGTGCAGACAAGATACATGAAAAATGTAATATCTGTGATGGAAAGTCTCAGAAATGGAAGAATACAAGGCAACATTTTGGGTGCTGGGGATGTAGCTCAGAGATAGATTTAATGACAATATTATGAAGATGATAGTTCTTCCTAAGTTTATATAAATTCAATGCAGTTCTCAACAAAACTCGAGGAGAATTATTTTATAGAATAAAAGCTGATTCTTAAAATGTATTTGTTAAGTAAAAGGAACTAATGTAGCTAAACAATTGTGAAAATGAAAAAAATACTATAGGACTGATTTCAAAGGTTATTATGAAGATATAATAATTGTAAGTGTGGTTTTCATGAAAGTATCAAAACAGAACAATGAAGTATATCTATATCTCTAAATATGGAAATCTGATTTTTGACAAAGTTGCTATGAAAAAAGTCAAGGTAGAAAATACAATAATTTCAACAAAAGGTATTAAAAATTTTGACATCTGTATTAAAACAAAAGCAAAAACCTTAACATAGAAGAACTCTACAGATCCTTCACCATGAGGAAGAGGTTGAGATGGCAGATAAGCATACAGGAAGATGCTCGGCATCATTAACAGTATCAGTTTCCTAGGACTGCCATAACAAGTTGCCACAAACTGTGTGGCTTAAACAAACAAATTGATTCTCTCACAGTTCTGTATACTAGAAGTCAGGAATCAAGATGTAAAATGTAGGGCTGGGAGTGTTAGGCTAGAGTACTGGCCTAGTATGTACAAGATCTAGGGTTCCATCCCCAGCATTGGGCAGGGGGAAGAAGTTGAGAGAATTTCATATAGCAGAACATATAGTTACCACAAAATCAACATCTCTTACTCTAAGAGCAATAATAATTTATCCAAGAGAACTGAAAATTTATGTTCACACAAAAATTCCAATTGTAATTTTTATTGTCCAAAAGTAGAAACAAGCCAGATGTCCTTCTAACTAAAATAAAGAACTATGTACATTCATACAATAGAATATTATTCACCAATAAAAAGTAATTGTTCCACTTGTAATCCCAGCAGCTCAGGAGGCTGAGGCAGGAGGATCACAAGTTTAAAGCCAGCCTCAGCAAGTTAGCGAAGCCCTAAGCAAATCGGTGAGACCCTGTCTCTAAAGAAATTATAAAAAAGAGTTGGGGCTTTGTGGTTAAACACATCTGAGTTCAATTCCTGGTACCAAAAAGAAAAGAAAAAAAATTGTCGATACACACAACAATATGAATGAAACTCAAATACATTCTACTAAGTGAAAGAAGACAAATGCAAAAGACAATGCACTGTGTAACTATTATTATGACATACTGGAAAGATAAAATTAAAGTAATAAATCAAGTGACTGTTCTAATGTTGGGGGTTGTTGGAGAGATTGTGAAGGGACACAAAATAAATTTGGGGTTGTCAAAAGTTGTACCTCTCAATATTGGAGGTGGTTAGCATATTCATTTGTAAAATTTATAAAACTATATGTGGAAAATAGTGAATTTTTATGGTATGCAAGTAAACATAATGCAAAAAATAAAGCAAACAGGTGGGACCTGATATTTTGCATAGCAAGTGTCTGATGTGCAATCAGTATTCGGTTTTTCCTTTGTTCATCCTAAAAGCCATCTATTGTTACTACTTTGTTTTGTTTGCTAATTTTAAATATTTACAATTTTCTCTGTTCTTTAGATTTCTTTTCCCTCTCCTTTACTTTCAGTCCTGGTAACTTGATAAACTCATCTCCCTAGGACATCCTTACTGTGCCACAGTTGTCCTTCTTGCCTTGCTGTGCGCCTGAACCTGTCTTTGGTCTCCACACATGCGACCATAAGAAATGAATATATCCTTTAACCTGGAAAGTAACTGGTGGTGTCTGTCCCTTGAAACTCACTCAGAGGCACTTTGTTCATGCTGATTTCAAGTTTCTGAAACTCTAAAACCTTGGCATTTCCCAAGGGCTTTTATTTTTGTGTTCACTGCCTTCCTGCTGTCACTGGGGCTGTTTTTGAACTGTGCTGAGTTCCTTCCCTGTTTGACTCCTTTGTTTCATGGCAAAATCCATTCACATGAATCATCACTAAATCAAGTATATGTTACTTAAGATTTGTGGGAAGAAATAGATATTCACACTTTCAAATTGAATATTAGTCATCTACATATTTATTTTTTTTCCATTGGCTCATATTGGAGGTAAACAGCGGTTGCCCACAAATAGCCCAGTTCCTATTTCTTCTGTGTCTATAAAGCTCATCATCTTTTCTCTCCTTTCATGCTTTTCTCAGGAAAAGAACCATTTTCTATCCTGGTTTTATGAAAAGCAGCTTCACCATCAACTTCATTTTCTTACTTCCTGTTGGTACCTGAGTTCAGTCTCTCACCTTCTACACTGAGCAGCTTATCAGGACAACTTCCCAAGGTCAGGTTCTTCCCAGGAGGGAATAAAGTTGTAAGGTGTTATGATAGTAAGATTTAGGCTTTGCCACAATTAACTGTACATTTTTTACTAAATTGTAATGTCTACTGTTTTCTGTGTTTCTCCTGCTATTCTATGCCATCATTAAGGGTAGCCTCCTAAGCTTTAGCACAGTGGAGAGTATACAGTAAATCATCAGTGAAGAAATGAAACAATATCCAGGCTTTTCTTCTGCACTATACTTGCTGAACTGTATACATCCTGTTCTTTGGCACTGCAACATGATGTCCTAGAACTTCCTTTTTATTTGGTCCCATCTTCGAGGCTTCTACATTCATGCACAGGGATTTCTGTGAAACATTTTCTTACTTCTCCAGATCTCTCCTTGTGTTGGCAAAGTTTTGTTGCTGTGACCCAAATATCCAACAAGAACAACTTAGAGGAGCAAAAATTTTTTTGGCTCAGGGTTTAAGAGGTTCACACCATGGTGGGCGGATGCCATTGTTCTGGGCCTAAGACAGAACATCATGGCAAAGGACCTGGCAGAGAAACATTGCTCAGCTGATAGTATCCTGGAATCAGAAAG
This sequence comes from Geosciurus inauris, assembly GCA_004024805.1. NCBI lineage: Eukaryota > Metazoa > Chordata > Mammalia > Rodentia > Sciuridae > Geosciurus > Geosciurus inauris. Next base: position 57,463 of record PVHX01008211.1, on the reverse strand, counting down.
AGAGTGAGCAAGGTGCCAGGGACAAAATATAAACCCCAAGTGCACACCTCCAGGGGCCTACATCCCCTAGCCACCTCCTATCTGCACACACTTACCACCCAGTCAGTCCATTCAAATTATTTATACATCAAATGGATTAACCCACTGGTTAGGTCACAGCTCTCATAAGCTAGTCATTTCAGCCCTTGCAGTAATCCAGGAGATTTGGGGGATACCTCACCCAAACCATAAAAGTGCTCAATACATATTTATTCCTCTGCTCTGCTTCTTCACTGAAGACCACAGTCATGTTCAGTGTATTTTTACAGTTTTCTAGCATACTGTCCTCCAATGGGTACTAATAAATCTTTGATTATTCAAACAGTATTTATTAAGTGCTTATAGTTTTCCAGTCTTATTTCCCACATAGTGGGAAATAGACAAAAGTCTCTCTGCTTAAAGGTTTATGTTTCACTGGACAAAGCCAAAACTAAATAAATAAGAGAGATGGTAATAAATATTATAGGGATAAAGTAGGGTTAGGGGATAAGCAATAGTAAGAAACAGTATAAATGCAAACTCTTTTTGAAAATTTTTGCTATAAACTTCAGCCAGCATTGACCAAAACAGAAAAAATTTTCCCTTTTATAATATTCCTACAACTTTCTATGTTCATTCAGGTTTTTTCTTCAACTTTCTTCTTTTTCATTGTAGAATAATCAGTCATTTTACTTTCAAAGCTATAGCCTCTTTTTTCATTAATAAAAACATGTCTTCCACTACAGTTTATCAAAATGGCAAAAATGAACTCATTCATTAATAGACACAAGTATATGCACAGATAGCACCTCCTTATCATAAAAGGCAAAAAATAGATTAGCATTAAATTATGCTTATAAAAAGTAAGTTTTGCTGTTCTATCTTACTTAGATATTACATAATGAATATTCTTTAATTGGCTCAATTTAGTAATAGTCTGAACTTTTAAATTGCCTGATGATGTTGGGAATTATTTTAAAACTTATATACAGAAAGTATAGTTACCACTTGAATAAAGTCTAGTAGAATAATGATTCAAGTTGGTTATATCCAAAATAAAGTTTCATAATGTTAAACAATAAATAGTCTATTTAATTAGTAAATTTATAAACTCAAGAATAGACCAAGTAGAATTAAAATGTATATTTGCATTATGCTTATAAATATGATAATTCATATAAAACATAATTGTTTATATTCAGACAGAATTTTTTTTATATTTTTTAATTGTAGATGGACACAAGTCTTTATTTTATTGCCTTGTATGTGGTGCTGAGGATCGAACCCAGGGCCTCACGCATGCGAGGCAAGCGCTCTACCGCTGAGCCACAATCCCAGCCCCTATTCAGACAAAATTTTAAGCTGGTTTTATGGCTGTAGTTTTACACAAATTATGAAAATGTGAATTCTTAAATGTTTCTGAATTAGTTTCTATGAGAGTACCTTTTCTTTTCCCTTGGAAATTATTGAAACGCAATTTCCTTAATTTCTAGGAGTATATAGATGCCTTCTTATCTCATAGTCAGTCACAATAGAGATTCTTAAAGTAAGGGATTTAAGCATCTAATTTATTAGTTCCAGGTATAGGAAACATAGTGCATTCATGTGACAGAGGAAAAGACTTCTCTGAATTACACACAGATAAATATATAGACACACACAGACAGCATATAGTGTGTATTCAAAAATTTTAGTCACACATTTCTGGCATACATAACACAAATACATAGATCCATATCAAAGAGGTGGTTTCTTCTCAGTGAATTCTTAATTTACTTTAGCTCAATATAAGCAAACAGAAAATATGAATAAACCAGATTCTCTGTTCTTTTTTACTCAACACAGACAAGATCTCTGTAAACCATTAATCCCTTTATAGAGATGGACAAATGGTCAAATGGAAAAAAATTCTTACAAGAAGATGAAAGAGGGAGAATCTAATCTCAGAATTTAGAGGGCAGAGTTCTTTGAGATTAATTCTGTCCCAGAACATAAAAGAATGGGAGGACTTCTTAACCTCTGTGGCTGTCCAGGGCACAAGACTCAGGTAAAGATCATCACTATTATATTTCTTTTATATAGTGTTATGGTTTAGATCTACAATATACCCCTAGAAGCTCATGTGTTGAAAGCATGATCCCAAATGCAGTAAAGTTCAGAGATGGCACTTATAGGCAATGATGAGAGCTATTAGCTTATCAGTGGATTAATGCACTTGATAGATTAATAATTTGAATGGACTAGTGGGTGGTAACTGTAGGCAGGAGGGCATGGCTAAAGGAAGTAGGTCACTGGGGCCATGCCTTTGGGGACTATACCTTGTCCCTGGCTTTTCTCTCTGCTTCCTGGCTTCCATGAATTGAGAAGTTTTCCTCAGTCACACCCTTCTGCCATGACATTCTACCTCAACTCTGGACAAGAGAAACAGACCTAACCCAACATGGACTGAATCCTCTGAATTCATGGGCTTAAAATAATCCTTTTCTTCTCTAAGTTGTTCTTGATGGGTATTTTGGTCACAGTGACAAAAAGCTGACTAATACAAGTAGATACTATTATAATCCCCATATTCTGTTTGAAGAAACTGAAGCATAAAAAAGATAACTAAATTGCCCGGATTCATGTAAGTGGTTGGAAGTAGCAAGGGGAATCAAACTCTTGAGGTCTAGCATGAGAATTTACATTGTCCATCATCACAGGCTCCTACAATAAGATGTATGTAGAGTCTTCCACAAGGCTAAAGGCCTGTGTTACCTAGTCCATAACTATTTTTCTGTAGAATAGTTCTCAGTAGATATCTGATAGATGAATAAATGAAAGAAGACAGTGTCATAGTGAAAGAAGGAGAGAGGCAGAAAAATAAATACACACGGGGGGGGGGGGAAGAGCTGAACTAAATTTCTCCTGTTTTCTACTCCTGGATGTACATATTTTTTCTACCTCCTCTAAACACAAGGGAAAATGACCTCACACAGACCATTTTATTTCAACATACTTATAGGAAAAATGTTAATCATTTAAAAAATACATTCATTACCCCTGAAGGTAGAGAATGTAAATACTCTGATGCTGTTGCTAATAAAAACTGTTGAAGCTATGACTAACTTGCAAGTTTAATTTCCTCTCTTCTTGTCAATAATTATTCAATGTAGCTGCTGCTTTCTTCTTATTCTTGCTGCTGACCCTAAAAGGCAGAAATTCTATCATCCATCTCTAAACCTTTATCATTCTGTTTAACACCTGGTATCCAATAAAATCAGACAAGAAAACTTATATATTATGAAGCTCTTCCTTTTGAAGTAAGAGAAAGTAAAAATTAATTTCAGTTGATGTGGTCAAGGTATAAACAAAATACACTCTGGCAAAATGGTGTATTTGTTATAACTTCTCCAAAAAATTTTGTAATTACTTTTCAGTTTGGGTACAGGGTTTATGCTTTAGACTATATTATAACACACATGGACCACAGACACATGAACAAATAAGGAAATTGAGCTGAATAGAGCAAATGTAATATTTAGATACTGTTGATCTCAGCTATTCATATATAGACAGATTTTTATACATTGAGTTAGAACAGAACCCAGAGAAAAATTCAGTTAAGTTTTTGAAAAACAGTACAAAAAACAGAATTATTAAAATCTTTGGCTTGCATTTTATGATTATCACATTAGGAAAAAAAACTCATTTTTTGTTTTGTTTTAATATTTGGAATTGAACCCAGGGACACTTTACCACTGAGTGACATCTCTGGTCCTTTCTATTTTGTATTTTGAGACAGGGTCTCATTACATTGCCAAGAGTCTCACTAAATTGCTAATACTGGCCTCGAACTTGAAATCCTCCTTCCTCAATCTCCTGAGTGCCTAAGATGACAGGTGTGCACCGCTGTGCCTGGCCACTCACTGTTTAAATAACTATTCTTAGATATTTTCGATAAAGTGGGATGGCCTACTTATTTCTAATCCTGCTGTACTTGTCACACACTATGGTAGCTATTGGATATTTCTCCTAGATTTCCAATTGAGTTAGACATATTTTAGGGTTATTCTTATAGCTTACTTCAACATGAAGATTGGTAGAGTCAGGTTTTACATCTCTGGATTCAATAAAATTGCTGATCAAAAATATTCAGGAAAATAATTACATCTGTCACACATATGTACAGACTATTTTTCTTTATCACTGTCCTTTGAACAATATATGTGATAGCTATTTACACAGCTTATACACTGTATAAGTTATTACAAATAGTATAAAGATGATTTGATGATTTAAAGTGTATGGGAAACTGTACATAGCTTATCTGTAAACACTTTGCCATTTGTATAAGGGACTTAAGCATCTGCGGATTTTGGTATCCACAGGATGTCCTGGCACCAATCCTCCACAGATACCAAAGGATGACTAATTTGCACTTTATTCCTTGTCATAACATTAATAGTAGTATTTATAATGATACATGGGAGTGTTTATAATGATATTTATAAAGCTTTTATATGCATCATTGTATTTGATTCCTTCTATAAGCCTGTGATATAAATAGTTCATTATAAGCATGTAGCTTTTGATGAGAAAATGAAAGAGAAAGAGAAATTTGTCTAATGTCTCATAGATGCTAAGCCTCAGAGACTTGACTCCTGGTTTAATGATAATATTAATATAATGACCCAGTTGGTTTATACTCATTTGTGTAAAAAGCTAAAATATTGACAGATTAGCTAGGGGTCATTCCGGTATAAAAATATACCATGTCTTAAATGATATTATTTATAACAATCAGACGCACTTAGCTATCTATATCTGTTGGGGATGGGATGGTGGTTCTCTGTCAGATCTTCTAAATCTTCAAATGAAAACTGTATGAAAAATCACAAATTCTGTTCTGTGACATCATTTTTAAATCCTCTTCAATCTGAAATGTTCCCCAGAAACAATGATGTGTTTAAAATTTCTTGGTCTACACTATCACAGAAAATTCTAAATGACTTACATTCTCTTTTCTATTAGAAATTATTGATCAAATTTTTATGATAAAAATCTAACTTTGCAACACTTGAGAATTATGGAAAGGTGATAACCATAGCACCAAAAAGTGACATTGGAAAAAAAGATTTGGGCAACAATCAGCTTTGGTGGTTGAGGATTTAGATGGAACTTTTGGAATAACCTCAGAACAAACAGTTGTCTAGATAACTGTCTGCACAAAAGAAAGGCATATGAAAGGTCTTCTCAGTTCTTTTCCATAGCTGCACCGCCAGATCAGCAAGAAAGCCATACAGAGAAGGGCTGTTCTCTATAACCAGAGTGGGCTATTTTTTTGGAGACCAAGTACAGACCTTGAGTCAATCAAACTATCTTAGTATTTAGTCTTGCCACAAATACTAATTTTTAAGTTGAAAGTGATAGAGAAAACAGTACAATACACCTATTCTTCTGGAAATTACTTTTGAAGAGGGATGATTAAATATACAGGACCAAAGTAATGAAGACCATTTCCATGGGTGGCCATGGCTATATACCAGGAGAATGAATCCATACTTATATAGATGTGTGTGTGTGTGTGTGTGTGTGTGTGTGTGTGAGAAAACATAGTTCTTCCTAAATTCTAATATTAAGTATTGGCATCTATATTTCAACTGGCCAACAGAATAAGGTTATTTGAATTATTAAGGAAAAAAGTCAGAAGTAGAATTAAGATACAACCAATATCTTAAATGGAAATATATTGAAATATTTATGATAAAGTCCAAAAACTTGCCTACTCCCTTCATCTGTGTCAACTTATACTATAGAGTTGAGTTAAAAGACAGTTTGGGAAAATCTTCAAGAAATTTGGACTGACTTTAAACTTCTGATGCCAAAACCCTGTGAGGAATGTCCCCAAGCCTTGGTAAGTACAGATAGAAGGGATGGACTATGCTTGATATCAGTTCATTATCTACTCTTTCAAGTAAAAGTCTAAACTGATCCAAGTTGAATGATTTGTTGGCCTTTTTCTTATGATGAAGAGAAATTGCTAAAGAGAGACCCCATGGAAAACAACATCAAGAAAAAACATACATCTCCCCTATGATTTTGAAAGACATATTTAACACAGTCATCCAAGGCCCAGAGTGATTTAAGCATAGTGGATGTTAGAGGGAGGCGAGAAATAACCTGGATACCATAAGTGAAGATAATCAATTGAGACTTGTCTGCCAACACTGGGAGTATGCACTGTGTAAACAATAAATTGTTTTTGTTGCTTGTTGCTGGTATTGTTTCCGCAACAGAATGGGTTTACCGTGATTGATTATAATAGAGAAGGATGTAAAAACTCTTCTTCAGTTATTCAACATCATGTTAAATTGGTAAAATTATTGAAAGCAACTTCAATAGTAGAGAGAGCTTCTTTGGGCATTTTTATGGTTTGGATCTAGGAATATCTCCTGGAAATTTCATATTTGAGGCAAGAAAGCAATATTCAGAGGTAAAAAGATGAGACTATAAGAGTTGTAACCTCCTCACTGGATTAATCCACTGGATGGTTTAATAAAATGAATGGTAACTATAGACATGTGGACATGGCTGGAGGAGGTAGGTCACTGTGGACCTGCCCATGGGTACTATATATTGTGCCTGGTTTCTCTCTCACACTTCCCAACTCCCATGAGCTGATCAACCTTATTTTCCTCCATCCTTACATCATGATATCCTGCCTCACTCCATAGCCAGAGCAATGGAGTCAGCTGACTATGGATTGGGACATCTGAAACTACGAGCCAAAATAAACTTTTCCTCTGCTACTTTGTTCTTGTCAGGTATTTTGTTTCTTGTCAGGTATAAAAACTCACTAACACAGGCATTTATTCATAATCAAAAATAAGCCAAATTACTTTTCAGATTGTATGAATCCACACCATACAATAAAAATGAGAATGTATAAAAGAAAAACTAGCTAGTGCAAAATCTTCCTTGTTAATAGAACAAGTCTTTGTGTTTTCTCTTCCTTCTTCCTGAAACATACTTGCCCTAGATCTTTCCATGACTTCATTCACCATTCAGATATTAATTCACACAGCACCTCATCAGAGTAGATTTGTTCACCCTATCTAAAATAGACCCCTAACTTATCACATCTATTATGTAGTATCTCTAATTCTCTTTACATCTCTTAAACCATCTAAAGTATCCCTGTGTATATTTGTTTACTGATTAATTGACTGTAAGACCCCACAAGAATATAGCCTCCATGATTGTAAAGATACAGTCTGTGTGTGCTTCAGACCAGTATAAAGAAACAGTGACTATTATAAAATATGTTGACATATCATCATATTAATTGAATGGATAATTAGAAACTTTTACTTCCAACCAGGGCATATATATGTCCAAAATCCTTTAACCAACTAAAACATGTTGACCAAAGTATTTGAAGGGACAGTTTCATTGGACAATGGTCAGCATTGAGCAGCAGTACCTGAGTGCAAGGAAATAAATGATGTAACCTCTATTACTGGCCACATTTACTGATTGGAGAGAGTTTCCAGGCCACCCAGTAAGGAGGAAGAGCCCTTGTGGAGGTCTCCTTGAGTCAAAGCAACAGAGATTCTGGAGCTAATGAGGTCAACTAGAACTAGAATTTACAGGGCAGAGTACAAAAAAAGAGAGAGCATTGCAAAGGAAAAAAAAAACTCTAAAATCTGCAGAAGTTCTGTATTAGTCTTTGTTGGAAGACTAGTTGGAAGAGCAGTGAGAGGAAACTACCAATACCAAGAAAATAACCACCTAAGAGAACAAAGGGAGCAATCCCAAAAGCTCACAGAGGGTAAGAAATACTTTATGTGCCCTTAAATCTGAGTGGAAAAGACCTTATGATAGATAAAGCACTAAGCACAATGTACAAAATGGCATTATTTCAGTAGTGGAAGAAAGTTAGTGTCAGAATAATGGGCTTTTTGGGTTTTCCTAACAAATCTCAAAAGCAACATTGGAAAATCTCAAACTTCTTCCAAATAACTATGTCACAGAACAAATGCCAAGAATAGTTTAAATAAATCACCATCCAATAATAAAATAATTTAAAGAATTCTTGCATATATCAAAATGGTAATTTACAATCCACAGTGATGAGAAGAAATATATCAATAGAAACCAAACTAGAAATAATGCAGGTAAAAGATGTATTAGACAAGTATATACTACATTTTATATATTTGACAAAGTAGACAAAAAAATTAACATTGAGGAGAGCAATAGAAAATGTGAAGATACAAAAATGTACTTCTATAAATGCAAACTATAATATCTGAGAGTTAAAAAATAACATTTGGAATTAGTAGTATATTTGATACTATGAAAGAGAAGATTAGTATACTTAAAGATTTCATATTGGGAATCACATAAAATAGAACACAAAGAGAAAAAACTGAAAAAAAAAATTCAAAAGACTACCCCACAGTGAGAAGTGGGGCAATATCAAGTGCCAAGTGACCTCATACAAATTGACGTGACCAAAAAGAGGAGATGGGGATAGAAGAAAAATATTACAAAATGACACCTGATATTTTTCCAGTTTTGATAAAAATCATAAACTCATAGATTAAGAAACTCTGTGAACCCTAAACAACACAAACCTGAAGAAAACCACAAATAAAGCATATCCTAATAAAATTATTTAAAAAAATCAAAAAAGGAAAATAATAAAAGTAGGCAGTCTAAACAAATATATGTGTATTATATACAGAAGAACAGTAAAAACAGCCTTATTATTTATTGATTTACTTTTGGGAAACAATGAAAGCCAGAGCATGATGGACCAAATGCTTTCTCAGACACACAAAAGCTAAAACATTTAAACAGGAGAGGTTTCAAATTCTGTTAGAGGAAGTCCTTTAGTTGAAAGGAAAATGTTAATAGATGGAAATACGTATCAGTACATATGAGTGACAAGCTTGGGGAATGGTAATTATGACATGTATATACCTACAAATATTTTTCTTACTTTGAAGTAATCTTAGCCAGGAACAGTGTCCCATGCCTATAATCCCAGTGACTCAGGAGGATGAGGCAAGAGGATCACAAATTGCCACCCAGGAAATTTAGGATGATCCTGTCTCAAGATAAAATTTAAAATGAGGGTTCCTCAGTGGTGGAGAACTTGCAAGACCCTGGGGTTAATCCTCAGCTCTACATAGAAAAGCAAAACATCATTTAAAAATATCAATTGGAGCTGGACACGGTGGCTCAAGCCTGTAATCCCAGCACTTAGGGAGGCTGAGACAGGAGAATCACGAGTTCAAGCCAGCCTCAGCAACGGCGAGGCGCTAAGCAACTCAGTGAGACCCTGTCTCTACATAAAACACAAAATAGGACTGGGGATGTGGCTCAGTGGTCGAGTACCCCCGAGTTCAAACAAACAAACAAACAAAAAAAAACAATTGGCTAGTTAAAAAGTAATATGAATATGTTACTGAGTTTATAACAAATGTGGAACTAAAATGTATGATAATAGTAGCATAAAGTCTAGGAGAAGGGAAATAGACATGTGCTATTGCACACCTCTACTAGGTGATGTGATGTAATATTTCTAGAATATTTTTGGTAGCCTAAACGTATGTGTTATAAGCCTTAAGGCAACCTTCTCTCACAGAGTGAGAAAATAAAGCAAAGAAATATGACAAGTAAACCAAGTGAGACAAAAAGGAATCATTAAAAATATTCAATCCTAGGACAAAATGAGACATGCCAAAAGTTGCTGTTAATCAGGAGAAAAGAACAACTGCTTGAGTCCAATAATTCAGGACCAGCCTGGGCAATATAGTATGAATTCACTGCCTCTCTCTCTCTGTCTCTCTGTCTCTCCCCCGCCTTCTGTGTGTGTGTGTGTGTGTGTGTGTGTTTGCGCGCGTGTGTGCGTGCTGATTAGGATTGAACCCAGGGATGAATCCATAGAGCTATATTCCTAATTATCTTTCTTTTTCACTTTGAAACAGAGTCTCTTTAATTTGGTGAAGCTGGCCTCCAATCTGTAATCCTCCTGTCTCAAGTTGCTGGGATTACATGTGTGTGCCATGTGTAATCCAACCTGTCTTTTACAAAATTCAATCCTGAAGAAGGTAGAAAAATAAGTAAACTGAAGCAAATAACAGATAAAATACATAAATTGAAGTAGCAAGACAATAGATTCTAACCCAATCTTACCAATAATCACAATAAGTGGGAATGGCTCAACCATTCCTGATTAAATGTAGGCTTTGTCAGATTATATAAAATAACACGAAACTGAAAGAAGCCTACTTAAAATAGGTTGAGTATAAAAGGATACAAAAAGAGATAGTTAGCTAACACTAATCCAAACAAAATTGAAATGGTTATGTTAATACCAAGTTAAATAAACATTATAAGAAAGGATTTTAACAGTAACAAAGTCATTTTATAATGAGAAAGGGTAAATTTATAAGGGGACATATTAAATGCTAAACATGTATATGCCTAGTCTTCAACATGTACAAAAGTAATTGAATTGATTAATCTATCATCACAGGAAAGGATTTTGATAATTGAATAAGTGAACAGAAAATCAGTAGTAGCATAGACAAACTCAACCACATTATCAACCAAATTGTCCTGATTGATATTATTAGAACACTCCACCGAACGACAGCATAATACTCATTACTTTTAAGGGCACACAGAACAATCACCAAATTAGGCCATGTTTTAGGCCATAAAGTAAACCTAGGGAGGAGTTTTAAGAAAAATAAAATCATACAAAGAATGTTTTCTGACCACAGTGAAATTTACACATGAAATCCCTAACAAAAAGCTATTTGGAAAATCTCCAGACATCAAAAACTAAATAATACACTTAAAACCATGATTAAAGAAGAAATCAAAATCCAAACATTTAAAAAACTATTTCTGAATTGAATAAACATGAAAGTAGAACATATTAGACTTTGTGAAATGCAGAATAAACAACTTTTAGAGGTAAATTGATTGCAAGAAAAGTTTACCTTAGAAAAGAATAGTCTCAAATAAATAACTGAAACTTACATTTTAAGAAATAGAAAACAGGAAGAAATAAAGCTCAAAGAGAAGAAAATAATAAAGATGGGTGAAATCAATGAAATTAAAAAAGAAGAAAACAAATAGAAAAAATCAATTGAATAAAAACTGGCTCTGAGTAGATCAATAAAATTGATAAACCAAATTGATAAAGCCAAAGTAGAATGTAAGTATTTTCAATATCAGGAATTAAAAGGGGGCTCACTAGAGATCCTATAGATAGTAAAATAATAAGAAGAATTTTAATGAATTAGTAATTAATGAGATAGTAGTTTAATTTTACCACAATTACCAGGCAATCTGCACATGGGTTATTGTTGATCTACCTAGAGGCTAAAGTTTGAAGGAAATAAGTGATCCATGGAAAGCTACATTAAATGCCTAAATCAAGTATGCACAAAAAGTGCATACTTCCTAAGGTTTGGAGGGAGTTTTGTTGGGCCCTCTGTATGGGACAAAAAAAAGAGAGAGAGAGAAATCTTTGAAAGATCTATATCATTCATAAAATATTTAGCCAAAAATGTTAAATGATGATGGATAAGGAAGGGTTTTTTTTTAGATTGATGAGATGAGGTAATTATAAAGGCTGGGTTCCATTCATGGAGAAATTGATCCAAGCAGCTCAACATTAATCATGAAATCACTTGGATTGCAAGCAAACTAATTTTACAATTAGCCAAGGAGAAAACAAATTCTAAACCACTTTTGTGTTCATGGGCAAATTTCTTGTCATATAATACAGGGAGCAAACAAAAGCATGTTGACATGCTGTCAGCAAACTAAAGGAATCTCTGAAATTGAAATTTTCACACAGTAATTCTGAGCAATTGTTCACATCAATATTGACTTTCTGATTTAAAACATATTTACATCATACATTCATCTATTGCTCTTAGTAGCTGAGGACTCCTTTTCCCAGGAAAATTTAGAATTTTCCAACAATGTAAATTTAGGTACGTATCTTCACCCTTAATTCTTAGACACTATTCAAAAGTCTCAGATCGCCTGGACACTTTTTAAAAGTAGAAGTATTCTAACACTAACATTTTCTAGTAGAGAAGTCTTTTCTTGCATCTAGATGAATAAGAAGTGCTCACAGGAGTTCTTTTCTCCTGGAATTTTCTGTTCTTGGTAATGCACTATGTTTTAGTTCAGGAGGTTGTTATGATGCTAAACTTTCTCAGAATGAGACAGAAGATATATTTAATCTTACACAGCAACTTGACTTCAAAGAAAATTTTGTTTAGCATACAAATATTCACCCTATCTGATATTTAGAGGATGCTGTATAAAGAACAACAGATACACTATTGAGCTGTTTAATATTACAGCTCATACATTTTGATCTAACAAATACCTTCAAGATACCCAGAAGGGATTTATATGTAACTGATACTTCATGGCCATTCCTTTTCCTTGCCAAATGATTTACTGAATAGATAAAAATTGTGCAGTGATCAGTAGTCAAGAAATTTGAAATGTAGGCATTTAAGAATCCAAGTGGCAAAGGTAGTCTGCTGTGGGCTATCATGGGTTGCTAATTTGAGGACTATACCCATTTCTTGGATTATCGTTTCATCCTGTGTCTCAGCCTGGTTCACTACACAAAACTACTATAGAATAGATGTCTAAATGACAGAAAGGTATTTCTCACTCTTTTGGAGGCTAGAAGTTCAACATCAGGTGTCATTTTGGTTTGTAGATGATTATCCTCCCATGGCAGAGAGGTGTGTGGGGTGGGGGGATGTACCATCTCTCTAATGCTTCTTTCTATAGGGGTACTAATTATACTTATGAGGGCTCCACCCTCTTGACCTAATAATTTCTTTAATAACCCTGTTTGAAAGAAAGGATACTTTTTCTTCAGCCATCACAATAACAAAAACAAAACAGAAAAAAGATTAGTTTGAGAAAAAGTACAAAATTATTTTTTAATGTAACTTTTATGTCACATGGGAGTTTTAGAAATGAAGAGCAATTAAACAGGTGGTCTATCTATTTTGATGCTTAAATTTGTAAAGAAGAAACAGGTGTGTAGAAGTATAGTTGGATAGCGGGGATGAGATCTAATAAACTGGTGGTGGTGAGGGATTTAGCGAGTCCTGTTCAAATTGTTCTTGGTGTCTCTGGGTCTTCAAAGATAAGAAGGATCATTTCCTTGGGAAGAAAGGGCAGGCCCCTCAGAAATTAAGGCTTCCTGTCCTACTTCAGGGAAGGTGCACTAGCTTTTATGGCCATTATCAGGGGAGAAAGGGCAAGAAGAAATTCAGAATGACCTTCTTGCTTCTGTAATTTTTCAAATGCCAAGGTGCCATATCTATGGGTAGTTTGTCCTGAATCCCATCATCTCAACTCCAAATTCATCCCACTGGAGATTAGGGGTTCAACATGTGAATTAATGTAGACATTCAGGGCACATATTTAGTGCTGCAGTATCTTGGTGCTTATTGCTACTATCGGTGCCACACCAAGAGTTGATGGAAAAGCAGAAAGTTGCCATTTAATTTTCTTTCTCTAGTGCATATCCACTTTGAGTCCAGATCACAGACAATCACAAAAGTGAATTTTCTTTTTCTGTGAGTTTTGGAGCACATAGATAAATGTAAGCATGTATGCATGTATGTATATAATAAATGTTTAAAGAATGGCCAAGTGTTACACAGCTGCAGACCTATAAAAGCAAGACCAAAGGAATTATTTTATGAATAAATTTAAAAACACATCTGCCAACACCAAAAGGATTAACTGATTGATTCCACCTGTCTCGTCTTGTCCTAAAGGCAAAGCTTAACATAGTAAGAGTCAACATCTACTTTATTTATAAAACATCTAATAGACATAGATCTCTTACTTTGTGTCAAGGAACATTTAGACACCTAATAAATATTAATTCATTCCAGTCCTTGGAATAATTCTATTTATGTATTTAATAGGAAAGTGGGAAAAGAGAGGTGACAAAATTACTTCCCCTCAAATAAGGAGATAGGCTTATGACTTGTAGAGACTAACAAACTGACATAAAGCAACAATAAAATTTGAAGCCAGATCTGTCTAAATTCCAAATACCAACCTTTTAACATTATATTTTATTGACAGTTGGACCAATTAGAGCAGGTGTATGCTCTTAAGTTAATTTAGATAAATACAGGCAAAGGTGATATCCTAAATATTATTGAAGTTTTCCCAGGTTAAGAGGAGAACAGAAACACTAGCTTACTGGTAGAGTGCATGCTTAGTGTGCAGGTAGCCATGGGTTCAGTCCTTAGCAGCAACAAGAAAAAGGTCAAGTAGAGTTGCAAAGAATCAACCAAACAGTTGTGAACATCTTATCTTGCATATGTGCTACTATTGATTACAAATGTTTAATACACAACCAGGGGTATTAAAATCAAGTTGATTTTTATAGACATGAGCAAGATGAAACAGAATTATTGTTTTAAAATGGAATCTTTACACAAATATTTTATATACTAATTTTATTCACTCAATTTACTTTATCCCATTGTGTGTTTTGTAGTTTAATCTTTTATTGTTATTACAAAGAAGATATTGAATGCCATTCTCCATAGTATAAAAAATGTCAGAGATTAAAATTTAATTTTATTCAGTAATGTAATAGTTTTTTCCAATATGTTGTATTAAAAAAAAAATGATGATTTTTAAGAGGGGCATTTGGAAAAATATAAAAGGTAAGTTGTTCTCTAATTCTTTATTTTCACCTGTAAACTTTATGAAAATTTAGTATTTCAGATTGATGTCATCCATTTTATTAAAAACCATGTTTATTAAATCAGATTAAATGTAGTTTTTGGTAGAATTTTTTTGCCTGTATCCTCTTCTGTGACATCTGCTGGCAATATCTGGTATTACAGTACTCCATAATTCACCACCTCCAACTGTCCAATTCTTTTCTAGATAATACCAACTTAATTCAACTTAAGGAGCTCAGAGAGATCCTTCACCTAAGAAGAGATGTTTTGACATGAGGCCTAATCATAGAAAAGGAAAATTAGCACTCCAGAGGCTGAGGAATTTTCATTTATCATGTTATGCATATTTTTATTTCATTGTGCTAAAAGAGATATAATACTTTCTTTTTTTTCTGAAAACTGTAAACTCACTCCATGTAGAAGTATCATGTATGATAATGGTTACTATTGATGAGTGACAAACAATCCCGCAGGGACATTGTGTCACTCAAATATTTTCTGTAATTTGATAGTTATGTGATAAAAATGGTACACTAAAGAAACTGTGCATGAGTAGAGTCTAAATCCATATTAAAAATGAATGAACTATACGGAGATCTTTGCACACATGGGGTCCATGGCTATGAAGCATAATGCATGAGCAAACTTTTTATATTACCAGGAATCCATTTATCCAGAGTCCCATCAGTCAAATTCAGATACTTGTTGCCAACTGTAAGATTTATAGGCTGGAGCTGGTTTTTGAAATTGCTTTGTATTTCCATTTAACAGCCAGGGCACCAGCATGTTAAAATTTTGCCTTGGTCTCCTTGGAGCCTATTTATAAAGCTAATTTGTCTCCCTGGACATTTTTCTTTTTTTTTCCCTCTCTTTCTTTCAAATGCCAGCTCGCGGCTTCTAAACCCTTAAGCCCCCTTCTTTATCTCAAGCAAAATACTGTCATAGACAACGCCGCCGTGGCAGGACAGCAATGATTCCGACAATATAGTCCTCCCGGGCAGGATGCAAACCATCTCGCCTTCTGGCCGGAGATGGATTCACTGCCCTCCCTACAGACACGCAGGCACACACACAGAGCACGGAGAAGTACACATTTACTGTACTGCATGCTGACTGCCTTGAAGAAACTGTAGCTAACCACCTTATTAGTATTCTTGCCTCCACTGTGTCTCACTTGCAGCATCAGAGGGCTGAGCAAAATGCAGTAGAACAGGGACCGACAGAGCTCTGGCAATCATCTCAATGCAGGCTGCCGAATGTTGGGGGTGGGGGATGCAGCACATCAAGATTAATAACCTTGCCATAATCCGGGGCACCCTGCAAGCAGACACCTCTGCTGATTGACCCGCTCCTGGCTTGATGCATCTGCTTGGGGGAGAGGGATCCGGAATCCATCTAGTTCTGGGCGCCCCCCTGAATTTGGATGTTCTTTTGATCCTCCACAGACCTGGGAAGGTAACAGCAAGCCACACCATCTGCAGCACACAGCAGCTCTTGAAGGTTACTACTGACAGTTTTCATTACACTGGCTTGTTTGAGTGTGTGTGTGTGTGTTTGTATGTGTTTGTGAGTGTGGGTGCCTGCTTTTGCGTGAAAGAGAATGTGTGAGTGTCCGTGGTATGTGTGTATGTGTTTGCGTGACAACCAAAGCAGGTGTATCGTGCAGTAAGAGATTTCAACAGCGTGAAAATAATCTCGGTGCACTTGGGCTCTCAGTTGTAGCCCCCCACCTTCCACCACCCCTCCCTTCCCCACTCCCCCTTCTCCTTTTGCCTTTGATGAGTTTTTGGCTTACTTTTTGGCGGAGTCTCTTGGACACGTTTTTGCTGGTGCTGGAAGATCAGATAAATGGAACCTTTGAAAACTGATTATTTTTCTCCTATGTGACTTAAAAAAAAAGAAAAGAAAAAGAAGAGGAGGACGAGGAGGAAAAGGAAATAGAGTACATACGACAAACTAGAGGATTTTAAATTTTCCTGGGTGAACTTTGAGGATCCATCAAAAAGGTAAGTCACGAGACTCTTTAGATCTTAGTCCTTTCTGTGATGTTTGTGCTTTCCTGTTTGTTTTTGGAAACCCATATGCAGTTTTTAAGCGCATTTCTAGAGATTGCAATGCTCAGAAGAACTCAGTGTGTGGCATTTTGAGGTTATTCTCATGCCGAGGAGATTATTTCCTTTTGTATGACTCCCCACCACACACACCTCTTACCATTTTTATGCATCTTTTGTTTATCGGACATTTTCACAGTGAATTCTGAATGTATAAAATCTAGAGGGGGGGATAAGTCCAACCTTCTTCTTCCTTGAAATAAATCTCTAAATTTGAGGGAAAAAAATCAATCAGAAAAGCTGCTGGCAGAGGCTCTGAGATTGAAGCAAAAGTGAGTCTGCTCAGAAATGGGGTGGAGGTAGGGTGTGGGGGTGTTATCCGGACTTTTATGATAACTTAATAGTACACCCCCTGTGGCTCTTTTTTTTCTTTGCCTTGAATAGTTTTATCTGCTCTGGAGAGTAGTGAATGTGTGGAATACAGAAAAGCAGCTTCAACGATCTTAATTGGAGCAAATGAGAACAAAGTGGAAATTGTTCAGTATTTTGAAGCTCACTTTCTCACTTTTTTGCACTGATTCTCTTGCTATTGCATCTCATTAACCTTTCTGAATGCAGTGTCCCTTGATTAAGAACAAGGGATTTGGAACATCCTCTCACCCTACTCAGTCCCTAGAGAAAGGAGTGTAGTTGCAAATTGCTCTTAATTGTCTATTCTTGGCTGTAAAAGCAAGTGGTATCAGAAATTCAGGTGACTTTAGTCAAAGGGCTTGCCTAACTCAGTCTCTCTGGTATTTGCTGGTGGTTAGCCGTGATTTCATTTTTTCCCCATTTTCTTCAAATTGAAATGCAGATAATACTTTGCTTGTTGTGATTCTGAGATTATTTAATTAAAGCAAAATACTATTTCATTGTGATAGCATCTGTGTTCTTGTGTTTGTAAGCTTTTTTTCCCCTTCTTTATCTCTGCATTGGAATCACTTAGCTTCTCCCAAGAAGTGAGAATAACTTGTAAATAGGTTTCTAAAATGCTAAAACCCCAAGTAGAAGCAATGGAACCTTATTCTTCCTCAGTCAGGGCATATGGATGGTTTGTTCTAAGAGAAATGGTGATATTTGATGGAACGTTAAGCCAATTGAACTGTTCCTGTGAACATATTCATGGTAGTGATGACAGGTATGTTAACTAGGTAGAGGAGGGCATTCCTAGGTGAATCTCTTCAAGTGTTGATGTCTATATTTAGACAGGAAGAAGGTGAAAATTGTAACATGAGAAATTTTTTCAGAGATGAATGAATGGGTCAGAGATTTATGAGATAATCCAAGCTGAGAGATGTCAGATGTCATACTCAAAACACTGATATTTCTTATTTTTGTGCAAGGGAATTACCAAAACAGAAAAAAAAAAAAAAAAAAAAAAAGGAAAAGCAACCTAAATGAGATTATACTCTGGTATTACTATGGGCTATCCTTCCATTGGTCTAATGATCTTTGCCTTATAATACTAGGAAAGCAACTAAAGAAGAGTAACTGCTAAAAGACACCTAACCCAGCCTTATAACTGACTCTTACTCTCTACAGTGCTCCTGATTTAACAAAAAAATACAAATTAAAAAAAAAAAAGGCTAGGGGGTGGACTCTCACTCTCTCTGAGGTCTTATGAATTATTTCTTATCAAGATATTTTTATCTGGGTTATTTCTCATAAATTCTATTTATATTTTTCTCTTATCAAGAAAGGAGAGATTTTGTTTATTTCACTTTTAAGTAGATTGAACATAAAAGAAATACACCTTATGATTTTCTTTGTGGAGAAAATAGCCTTGGATATATGAAGCCAGAAGGTGATGGTAATTATATAAATAAGAAACAAAGTTTACTGTATAAGGAGAGAAAAGCCCCTAATACTCCACATACTGGTGACTCACGTCAGGGTATCCAAAACTCCCAGACGGTGGGGGGCAATTATCATTTCTTAAACTGGTCAGCTCTTCATTTTTTACCTGCAGTTTTTGATAACTAGCCCCAGGTAGAGGACAGTATTTTAGGTCATCTATTTTGTCTTAGATCTGTTCTGAATAAAAAGAAGCCCTTTGAAAATGCCATTCTGGACGTTGGCAAATTAGTACCTCTTTTCATTGAGGCTATTTAATTTTGACTGCCCCCCCATTCATATTCTCACCCAGTAGAAGTATATTTAGACTTGTAGTGTTGGCAGAAATTAATTGCAAAGATTATTCTCAACACCATCTCAAAAAAAAAGAAAAGAGAGAGAGAACATTGGCTTTTGTGTATTTGAGATTTAATAATTGTAATGAGTGAATCTTCTAGCAATAGCAACTCTTTATCACTTATTTTAGGCTAATAATAGAATTGGGGTACAAGCCAACTTGGGATTTTCTTATTACAGTTCATGCAACATACAAACCACCTCCCCCCTATCTCAAGGTTCCTGATATGTTTGCACAACTGTAACTTTGCATCTTTATTTTCAACTTTGTTCAGAGCAATGGTAAATAACTTTTGATCAGACTTGGTCCCAGATCCATAGCTATCTTTCTTTTTTGAGCTCTGTTTTGGTGGTAAAGAGTGTTTTGAAGTTGAATGGGGTTGGTTTTCTTGCTTAAAGAAATTCTCAAAAAGAAAGGTGGGGGCTGGGGTTGTGGCTCAGTGGCAGAGCGCTTGCCTGGCATGCATGAGGCACTGGGTTCGATTCTTAGCACCACATATAAATAAATGAATAATAAAATAATGGCCTATCAATGTCTCAAAAAATTAAAAAAAAAAAAAAAGAAAGGCGGAAGTAGGGAGTAGGGAACTTCCGTTTCAGTTGGAATGACATGCTGGATGCACTGAAGAAGCTGAAGTTCTCTAGAACAAATACGTGCAGGATTATATTTTTAAATGAATGAATTGGTACAAGATTGCTTTGAGTTTATTGTGGAGAATAAAGGAAATTCTAATTTCTCTATTTAGTTCCAGTCAATTGGCAAGACTTTCTCTGGGTTTCTGCTCAAGTCAACCAACCAGGCTCAACATTCTCCAGTGTGTTTCTATGTTTTTAAGACCCAGGGCACTTAACACATGAATAGCTCTTTTCCTCTGTAACAAACAGGGCTGACAGCTGGAAAGTCAGCTACGGGGAACCTTTAAAGGAAGCCAGAAAGATTGACTAGTAAGTTCAAGAGCAGAAAGGGGCTCTGGGAGCCCTGGCCCTGGAGGTGGGTGAGGACCAAGTGGACTGAAGTTGAAATTTTGATTGCTGAGTCATTTCAACAGCCTAGAGCTGTGTGTCAGCTCCGTAAAGAGTTGAACTAGTGCTGGCTTTGGGATGACAATTAACAGGCTGAAATAACCAGACTACAGCAGAAAACGCAGACTCTAAGAATGAAGGAGATATGCACTCTGAGGACAGATCCTTCATGTGGCCTTGCTATTGGTCTCTATCACTTAAAAACAAATTTTGGGGGTCCCCTCAGTAAGTCACAATAGAAAGGATGATTAATTGATGTGTGAATAGGGCAAGACTTTGCAATAGACTAATTCAACTCATTCAATCTTCTGCAATGCAGTTTGGGACCCCTAAGCCATCACAGCTAAGGTGGGAGAATGGTGGAGCTTAGGTTATTATCAGGAGAAGGAAACCTGGATTGAGAACCAGATATCAGTCAAGTACTGACAGTGCTACTTAGTGGTTATTAAGTCACTTGAAGACTCAGAACCCTGACTTTCTCCAATATAATTTGGAAGTAAACATTCTTAACTCATAATGTTGTGAGGATTATAATAAGATGTTGTAGAATGAAATGATCAGTAATTATACATTGCTGTAGAAATGTAAAGTGTTATGGTAATGATGACTTCACATATACTTCAAGACTTTATAAAGTGATTCCAATGATATGACTCCAAATTAAATTCATTAGACAGACCTGGTCTTTTCTTCATGATCAGTGATGAGTATTTTTATTGTGGGAGTTTGGCTGTTTTTCCAAGTGTATTGACTATGCTTCTTCTCAGTAATTTCTGTGATACATTCTTAGTAACCTGTGCGTAAGTATGTGTGTATGTATGTGTGTACATGTGCATATGTGTGTACATGTGGGCAAGTGTGTATATGTAATTGGCTGGTCTGTAGGAGGTATAACTTTAGATTCAAGAGAAATGAAACGTGTAATGATTTGAATCCATTGTCATTGGGTATCTAGAAAGGACGGGGAAAAGACAAGAAATCTGCCTCTCGCTTCTTTAACTTTTTCTGTAAAATACAAAACCTTCAGTCCACAAGGAAGCTGTTGACTAGAATTTAAGTTAAACTTGGAAACTGAATAAATAGGATGTTTATTTATAATAATGACACAGGTCATAATGATTATCATACCAAGATGCATTTAGGAAAGAGACCAGGATTAGAGGGTGAATTGAAGTTGGCAATAGCAGGAGAATGAATGTAGAGAATGTGATAGCACTGATTTTGGAGGTGGACAGACTTGGGGTCAGATAATCTCTTGGAGCCTTAGCAATCTAATATGTAAAACAGGAGCAGTCATAAGAGCTTCTGTGATCAGTGAATAAAAGATTGTACATAATCTGCTTGGTAAAAATCCTTCACGCACCATTGGAACTCTATAGGTAGTTCATGTTTATTCTTTCACCCCTCTTAATCTGGTTTCATAATTAGAAAGACCTATATAATTCAGGGTAGTTATATATTCATGCAGGTAGGCAAAATCCCCAGACATAATCTGAGAGCTAATTAAACTGGAGACAGAAAGCTCTGTTTCAATGAGTTAGCTCACTTTGTGTACCAAGGTTTTATCAGACCCTTTCTCAGAGCAGCCTAAGCAGGCTTTCCAGATGTCACTGTACTTATGCTTACAACTTTCAAAATGATACTGAATATAAGTAACAAGAATAATGTGCATCCATCCATACGTGGTTGCAGAAACACAATTCAAATGTCAGCAAGTGGTGTTAACATTGCTCTTTATCTAACATCTCGTTTTCTTCACAATGAAGGATGCCTATTTATTAAACATCTACCGGGTATAGGTACTGTGACATTGTTGTGGGAAGTATAGAAAGACTCTTCCTGCTCATGTCCCTTTGCCACAGTTTTTTAATTTGGACAAGGTATTCTGCAGTCTCCAAGGCTGCCCCTGGAATTTTGACTCAATAGTTAAACAGAATTAAGATTCCTCAGCCGGAATCTGACCCATGTGGGGCTGTGTCATTGTGTATGACCTTTATTTAGTTCAAGAACATATTGCAAAAGATGTAAAAATCCTTGTTCCTATTAATGTAACTGAGCTGAGCTGTCAGTGATGAGGCCAATTCTGCTTTGCTAACTCTGCACGGCTGGTACCACTTGACCCAGGTATTTCTGTTCTGCAAAGTCAGCCTTTCCCTGTGCATGAAGGGAGCAGGAGCAGGATTGTGTCCTTCAGATTGTGGATTCTTTCTACCCTTATAATGAATGAATAAAGTCTACTTTATGACTGGCTAGGAAGGAAGACCAGATTCACACTCACTGCATTTTAAAGCCTCATTCCATAAAATCCAATCCTAGGATAGTAAGAAAGGAAAGAAGGATGTCCATTAATCAAAATAACAAGCACAAGTCCATTAGTTCTACCATAGTCTTAAGCATCAGAATTTGTGGTTGGTGCTCTGCACGGAATTAAGAAAATTCCCTTTGTATTCTAATGCAGATTAAATTGATAACATACATTGAGGTAATGTAATAAATCATGATTATCTTAGTCAACAAATGTATTCTATGTGCCAGGCACTGTGCTAGGTAGCTTAGGTTGTTACATTTCTTGCAAAAAAATCAGAAATGTGAATTATTGGTTCTATATTATAAATGAGGCAAAAACAGATTTATTTCTTTTCCACAGAATCTGGCTCACTCCAAAGCTTAAGTCTATTCTTTCATATCATGGTTTTTTTCCTTCTTCTTTTCTTTTTTTAGGTGGCAAATCCAAAGTTTCTTCACATAGGTTCCTAAATATACACAGTCCTGAATAAGGCTTCTCTAAATGCCAATCAAATAATCTTGCTCCCACAGGAGACCCCGCTTTATTAGTGGAGAGATGTGGTCATAGTATTCCCAAGGGGCCGTGAAGTGTCCCTCCCTGAACCAATTGGTCCCTAATATAGCACATCTTCAGTGCCATGTTTTTGTGATCCATAACTTGGGCAAATCTCTATTTGAATTTGATGATTAACAAAATCTTATTGAAATGTTTGATGCCAACTAGGATATCATATTGCAGTTACATGGCTCAGAACAAAATAAGGAATAAAGATCTTTGTAACACTAATTAGCAGGTAGCAGTAGGGAGCATTTGTAGGATGTACTTTATGGATAGTAACCCTTAATATGCATCTCTATTCTTGAGTTACATAATTTGGGCTGCTTAATTTTATACTGCTATTTCCATATTTTACCTTGCAGGATTGTTGTTAAAAGATTAAAAAAAGAAAAGAACACTTATAAAATACTTACAATAGAGATTATAATGTAGTTGGTGCTCAATAAAAGTTGTCTCATAATAATAATTATGTTTATTTACATGTAATGATTAGTAATAGTAATTATGATAATAGCCATAATCTCAGTTTAAGTTAATGTTCTTGTCCTTTGGAGGTGATAAAAATTGTAATATCACATGAATGAACAGAAAAGTGAATGTTTTTATCTGTCTGGTCATAAAAATATGCAAGAGAGGAAGAAAATTATCTTCTAGCAATACTGATGTCAGTGGGGAATATGTTGATGGAAAAAGAGTGATTTTTCAGAGTGTGCAAGGAGACTGAGAAAGAGAACCGATTCAGAATTTCATGAGCTGAGGCATGCTTTCTGAAGTCAGGTCCTAAAATGTTGTGAGCCTGGAAATGTAACTCATTGCTTTGTCACCAACTGGAGGAAAGGTCACATTGAAAGCTTTCTTGATAAAGAGAAGATCTGGAAATCTCCCTTTGCCATAATGCTGTCAAAGAAAAAAGAAAATTTTTAATTTTATCCTTTCTCTCATCCCTGAAAAAGTTTTCTAGCTTTTGTATATCCATAGACACTCATTTATATTTTTACCGTTATGGTTATTTTAGCTTTCCTTTGTGTGTATGTGGTGGTGAGGGAGAAAATGCTCTCTATTGAGAGCATTTTAAATATTTATTGGTAAATTATTCAACAATGAGGGATTTCAAATCTTTGTGTTGGTTCTTTTCATTTATGTACTTCTGTTTTAGGTGACAAGTTATAGAAAAAAGGACCAAATAAACACAATTGTGCAGGGAGTAGTTTTCAAGAATTAAAACCTGTGAATTTAGAATTAAAACCTGTGACCACACATACCTAGAACCTAGTAGGTACTTGGTATAGAAAGTATTTTAATAAGAAATATTTTTCTGTATCTATTGAGACAAATGTTTGAATAATAGGGTAAAAAATATGGATGAAGGGCAAACATTTTGGATCAGTCTAATAAAGGCAAACTCTTTCCTGAAAATCTCAAAAACAAGCAAATGATTAGTTATGCAGTGGAAAAGTTTGCTAACTTTTGACTATTGGAGATGTTCTTCATTCATAGTGATAATAAACATTCTGAATATACACACACACAGGAAAATACTCAACTCTTATCTAAAGAAAAATCATGTTTATATGTGACTTTTGGTCAGGATATTTTATTTACCAAGGGATTTGTAGTATTATTAAACATTAGATATCCATGAGCCTTTTCTGATTCTAGTGCATAAGGTACAAGCAAATACAAAAAATAGTTTTAAAATTCTGAGTGTGCTACAGGCTGCCAACACTTTCATGAGGGAGGGTCTATCCAGCTCAGGAATGGCTGAGTCCTTCCTGTGCTCCTCTGGTTCATGCTCATTCCTATATTCTTTTTTCCTAAACTATGTTGCTTATTGCATGACTCTCCTAGGTGTGTCTGCGTTACTTCAAGTTTGATTTCCATTTCTTCCATCAGTATAGACATGCCTGCATTTCTCCCCCAAGCTTTGTTTACCTGGATTTCTGTTCTCCTTCTGTGGTACGTATCTTTCTCCCAAGACTCATTTGATTGGCATCATGTATTTAAAACTAAACAAACACAAACTCTATTCCTATCCCTGAATCTCAGAACTATGTTACATATCTAGGTCAAGATCACTTTTATATAAGTAAATCAGAATTCTCAATGAATGTTCAGGTAGCAAATAGTACATTTTTTTCTATGATCATTTCAAAGGTGCATTTATTAAGTGTGTGATTATTAAACACATTCTGGGTTCAAAATTATGCCACAGTTATGGTGTAGAGCACAAATATATAAACAGTGTTATTTTTCCCTCAAATATATTAATGCATTATTATTGGCATTATACTGACAAGGAAAAATTAACATGCTTACCAATTGAGGCAGTACCAGAGTTTTCAGAACCAAACCATTGTGGAGTCAGTATAAGAAATCCAGAAAAGAAAGTTATTATGAGAAGTGTATGTTCGGGATGTTTAAGGAAGGCAGGACAACTTGGGACTGGTTTTACATATATAATTCAAAGCAGTAAGGTTTCTGGAAAGGAAACAAAATCGGAATTATGCAAATATCTGTGTAAATAGAAGAAGGAAATACATCACAAAGTAGATGATGGGTAAAAATGAAGACATGGGTTGAAATCCTGTAGAGTTCCTGGGCAAAAAAAAGAATTAAAAATTAGTGTACCAGTTATCATGTGTATAGTGCTGGTATTCCAGATGAATGAATGACCGTCACGGGTGTATAGAAGAGGTGTCATTCTCTTAGAGTACAGATGAGGAAACTGAACCTCAAATGACTTGTGATTTGTTCAAGGTACTGCATCACTACCAGCAGGGCAGAACATCTGCTTGGTTGCAGCTGTCTACAGAACCCAGGTGCTGTGATTCCTCCAATTCCGGGCTTCAACCTGCCTAACACTTAAAGTCTGACATTGCGTTCTCTGTTTTTCTCTATTGCCTTTTAAATTTTTCTATGCTTTCATGGGTAAAAATTGTTTTCTGCATTACTATAAGTCTTTTTATCTAAAACAATTTTCTGGACTTGTTTTCTCTTCTACCAATTCTTGTTGAAACAGAACTTGGAAGCAAAGATGCCAAGACTCATCTCTCTAGTGACCTTAGTTTCTCTTCCTCTTTAAGCTCCTATCATGCCTCTTTCCTATTTTCTGGAAGGGGCACTCGTGTCATGACCTGATGGTCTATTGAAGAAACAGATGATCTCAGCATCTCTAATGATGTATCCTAGAGGTAAATGCGTCTAAGAACTCATAGCTCAGAATGAAATGCACTTCACTCAACCTTGAATAGTAGATAGAAAGGTTGTTCTCTGACTTTCAAGCATTCAGCTTTGAGTTGTTACAGAGGTGAGAGACCCTTTTTCTGCTTCTAGTAGATACCAGCTTCTCTTTCTCCCAAGCTGGAAAGATGACAGTTCCACAATAATAAATTTAGAAATTTGCTAGGTAGTTTCATAGGATGGCTTTTTTTCTAGATGCTTTTTCTAGATCTAAGGTCTGCATCTAAGCTAAGGATCCAGGAAAAGTAGAGGAAAGACATTTTAAAATTAATCAGCTCTAATTTTGATCATGTCACATACTTGATGAGGCAAAGGAAGTTTTTGTCTACCAAAAATAAATGACTCAGTTAGATGGATTTTTTGGTCCTTGCGACCAGTCTTTGTGGGTCCAGCACAGAAATCACTTGTCAGGCTTCTGTCAAAAAACACCTTGACCTTCCTTATTGATGAGAACTGGCATATGAGGTTCATAAACAGCAAAAGGGCCATTTCCTTCTATTCCTATTATTTTCCATGGTGGTTAGTGATTTGAGCAGCCAAATATGAAGAAACTGCTTCCATAATCTTCCTCCAACCCCCTTACCAAGCAGAAGCCACAGAATGTACAAAAAATATCAATATCTGCACTAACACATCCTATCTGACATTTACTCAGACTACTCTAGGATCAGCTGACCTGCTAGGACATCTTATACTTTTAGTTTGCTACTCCAGCTCCAATTTTCCCCTCATCTACCTCAGGCCTACTTCCCTTTTGGGCAACATTTTTGAACTCCTTCAAGTCTCATCCATTGCCATTGTCTCAGTTCTGCATGTTTAGTTTTTTTGTTTTTGTACCAGGGATTGAACTCAGGGGTACTAGACTACTGAGCCAATCCCCAGCCCTATTTTGTGTTTTATGTAGAGACAGAGTCTCACTGAGTTGTTTAGTGCCAATCTGTTGCTGAGGCTGGCTTTGAACTCACGGTTCTCATATCTCAGCCTCCCAAAGTGCTGGGATTACAGGCATGTGCCAACGCGCCCTGCACATATTCAGTTTTAAGTAGCTGAGAACTTTAGATTAGAAGCATTGTTTCTGGTAACCCCAGCTTTCCAAAGGTGGCTTCTCGCTTTCTTGCTAAAAGGGAGGGAATAGACACTACTTTTGGATAATGAACTCCAAGTCTTCCCAGTCTGCAAACACCAGTTACATATTGACAACTATCTCAGCTCTCTGTCATTAGATGTAAGCATCTTTTAAAAATGTGCTCCTATCTGCCACATCAGAATCATAATAGCAATAAGCTTGTATCTACACTTACTATTTGTCTTGAACTTTATATTCATTATCAAAAACTTCATTCTTCCCCCTGAATAAAACTATGAAGTAGATATTAATACAAATTTTAAAGCATGGCTAATTTAAACTCAGAGAGATCAAATAAATGGCCAAGATAACATAGGATATATCTGGATAAATCAAGAACCTGTGTTTAGAAATATTATGAAATGTTATCTTGTAAGACCTTAAAAATATGCAATACCTTTCTTCACCAGGAAATACACAGACTTTTGTATGAGTATGTAAGAAAAAGCTATGTAAACTTTAAAGCTCCATTCAAATGTTAATTTTTGTTATGTTCCATCCTAAAATTATTTATGGATGATAGCGCATATATTTATGTAGCCCAGTTGAACAAATAGCTGATTAAGGGGCAATCATTTCTCAATTTTAAAGCAGAAATATTGTGGATGCTTATGAAATAGAGCTCTAAAAACAGATGTGTGCAGCAGCCTGGTTTGTGTGCCTGGTGAAACACAGTAGAACCTGACTAAATTACACTAATGAGTTGGAGACCCATCACAAATTATCACATTTGCCCAATTAGTGAAGGGGCAACCTAGAGAAAAAAAGACTATTAAGCACGCCGGCTGATATAAAGGGAAGATAAAAATTCAAGTACACCTAGCAGATGTTAGCATACACACACTCACATGCACATACACTCATGCACACACTACCCTATAAGTGGAGTTGCTACATATCTTGCAATAAATAAATAGAATTTGTATGATGTGTGTGCGCGCGTGCGCGCACACACACACACGGATTTTGCAGTTTTTTCTTTCCCTTACAAGAGAGAGTATTGAATAAAGTTCATTTTCTCTTGTGATTCTAAGCATACTATTTTATGTTTCTACTAATCATATTTTTATGTCAGCGTTGAAATATTATTGTGTGCCATTTTATGATGCTCATTTTAGTTAAATTTCATTATTTTCTTTGAGGGTTGTCCTGGGCATCACAAGCCCATCAATAGGTATAATTACCTTGGGATCTTGTCAGTTACAGTACTTTTATCTATGAACTGTTCTTAGAAGTTGTTCTATACATATTCTCAGGAGGCAGTGTGCCTGCTTCCCAAATTCTCCCAAAAAACTTAGTTTAAGGACAAAAATAAAGGTAAATTATTTCCCAACTTCCTTGCGATTCTAAAATCTCATGTTTTTAGAACTCAAAGAACCATATACATTTCAAATAATTAACTATGGCTTATTGTTTGTGGGATTTTAATAGCTTCATAATAAACATTAGAATTTATAATTGGAAATCAGACAATTGCCAAGCTACATATTTCATCTTTTTAAATATTTATTCTGTGGTAATGACAGGGATACAAATAATTTGTACCTGATTCTTAATATATTATAATGTCTAGTTTACAGATTAAGAAACTGAGGCCTAGAGCGTATAAGTAAATTGTCAAAACCAATCCAGTAAATAACTATTAGAGCTAAGATTTGAGAAGGTACAGGTCCTGTTTCCAAAGCACTTAGAGTCTACCTGACATACAGTCATATCATAGGACCCCTTAGGCTGAAATAATGGCTTTCCTTTGGCATCATTTAAGCAATGGCCTAATCTGTCTGCTCTCGTTTCTCTATTTCTCCTAGATAATAGGTTTTTATCAGATGTTCAAAATAATATCATTTTCCCTTTAGTTTTGTGGCTTCAGAATTCCTTCACACTTTGTACCTGAGGACTTCATTTGTTCAATTTAAAGCAGATGGTCTTTTGGTGCATACAGCCTAGCAAAAATGTGACTGTCATCTTCTTGGCAAGGAAACCACATCTGTCCTCGATCTCAGCTCTTTATTAGGTTCCTTTTGAAAATTTGTAGTATTTTATTTATCTGCTAATTGTCTTAAATTGCTTTGTCTACATTATTAGACAAAAGATCAATAGGAGCAGAAGTCATTTCATCTCGTCAGTGCCTGAAATATAATAGGTCTACTCTCCATACCCGTTTCATTATTTAATAAGTAAGTTAAGTTGCTATTTAGAACAAACAGTAAACTGAATCTAAGCATCAAGCACAGCACCTTCTACATGTTATCTGCATGTAATCTTTTTTTTTTCTCATCCAATTCCTCTGCTATGTCTCACAGATTGTAAGCTCCTCCAAGACCAGTACTGTATACCCTACTGTAATGTTCTTTCATCCCCAGGACCAGCACAATCCTTGGCACCAAAAAAATTCAAGGGATTTTTGTCATTAAGCAAATGTAATTAGTGAATGAATGAGGATAATCTTAACAAACAGACATTGAATAGGGCAAAACCCTTCTAGGGATCAAGAGTTAGAAAGTCAACAAAGGCCCATGGAGGTGATTGACAAATGGCTTAAAGGCTCTGAGAAGGCACAAATTGTGCTTTCTTATTTTGCTCCTCAGTAGCTATTGAATCCTGGGTTCAGAGTACAGATCCTGAACTGTATAGGCCTGTTTATATGCATGTGTGTTACTGAGAAGGAAGATAGCAAACCTTTGGATATAATATTGGAAAAGGTAAAGAATACCAAGATTTCAAGGAGTCTGGCCTGTATAACTAATTAGTTTATACCTCATCTTTTCTGCAGTGATTGACCTTTGAATAATTTCATCAATCTGCATAGGTGAGTTGACTCAGAATGCTGAAATAGGGTGGGGGTGAGAATTTGTCGTTAAGTCCCATAAAATCCAATCTCTAATGACATCTATTTTCAGAAGCCCAGCTTGTGCTTTTATTTGCCACCATACTGCATTTACTAAATGGAAATGGGTTGAACATTTTAGGTCAGAATGGGGAGACTAACTAAAAAGATTTGCAGTTGGCATAGTTCCTTGCATCTGTTCATATATCAGATTTTGGGATTTATCGGATTTATTGGATTATCAAATTGAAGCACTTCACACGCACAGTATTGGTGATTGTTTCTTTTGCTTGCTTAGATGCCATTGAAACCTCCCTTCAAAGGTTAAAGGTACTAGTTTCAGAGAGTCTTGAAGGATGAGCAGAGTTTTCCATTCAGCTTATAGGAAACATTGGTATGAGTCATTTGGAACTATGTTGTGGTCTGCAAGGAAAGATGATTTGGAGAAGTCAAATTTTATGCCCTGAATTCAGCTGGCTTAGCTTCAGAAGTAGAAGCTACTGTTGTAAAATAGGCTCTCTATGATGATTATGGACACATAAAATTTCTCCACATCAAGCAGTGGAGGCTAGTGACTCATTTCTGTAAAAGATTCTGTGCTTTTTTTTTCTAACCAAATTCATAGGTGTTTTTGCCATTCTGGGACTTTGACAGGAATTTGTTTATTCAAACAGCTTCTCTGTGGCTGGATCTACCTCTTCACGAACAAGATCTGACAGTGTGATATTGAGACATGTTGCATAAGAACCAAACGTGATAAGATGCATGTATTGTCTGGGTGTCAGGAGTATTTTAAAAAATGAGTAGCATTACTTGAGGTTTGCTTCGAATTTTGGCTCTCCTTCACGGCGGATGTCAAGGTCTGGCATGGATTCTCAGGGGTGCAGCCTAAACTCTGGGACTCTTGCCTCTTTGACATCAGTTTTCTTCCTTGTTCCTCCTCAGCTTTGCCAGAAATTTCAGTTTTATTCTAAGTGCCTATCAAAATGGTGGGAAAACTGGAGAAACTGAATGGATAATGATACTGGAATAGATAACAAGGTCCTGCCATTTTAGGCCTTTTTTCAAGGTTCTGTCCATCTTACTAAATTGCTATAAAATGCACCTAACATATTTTCAAAAAAAGCAAAATATATTTGTATTCAGAGAAGAAATTTCTTATGTCATCTCTTTGGGAAATGTCCCATGCTATTTTTCTTTTTTAGAGATATGTAAAAATTAGTATTTGAAGAATTCAAGAAGTCTTGTATTAAACAATCATGTTTAATTTGATTTAATGCACTTTTCCCAAATTATTTGACAATGGAATGCTGTTTTTATGGAACATCTGTTAACATTTAGCAAATTAATAGTGCCCTATGAAACTCATTTGGGAGAAGGTGACCTACATAATAATTCTACTATGAATGGAAATGTATTTATTGACAGATACTCATATGGATCTTATGAAAACATACAAGGATAAAATATTATCTTATGACATAAGTTTCTCAGGCATATGTGCTTTAGGTACCTACTCATTTTAAATAATATATAAATAATACACGTAAACTACATAACTGAATTCTTGATTCTTGGATGCTAACCTCTACTAAATCAGCAAATTCATTTCTATTGGTATAAATTCATATTATATTGGTATAAACAAACTCATTCTCTTCTATAGTGGAATATGAAACCTGATAGGGTCTAAAAACTTTTCTCCAAGCATGAGAGAATTATACTCATGTATATCTGTGTGTCAATTCTCTTTAATACGCCCTGATGCTTTGCATAGTAACAGTAGTTGTATCTCCATAAACCATTACTAAAATAACATTTTAATATTGTTCTAATACAATTTTATCTTGCACGGACAACAGATTGTGTGCAATAATATCGTCTTAGAATTGCAGCATTATCTTTCATCATGTAACCTTTTTATTACTTTTAACGATTGTTATTGCAATAAAGGCAGTGTTAATAGATGGGTGTAAGTGAAAATCCAGGAGCAGGGACCTGTGGACTTTTCATTTCTACTCAGTTTTTCAGATGTTGGCTGCTTCTCTGGCAGATGGGGCCAACCTCTCTCCAATGCTGAGGTTGGCTGAGAAGATTCACTGATTTATAAGATGCAGGGTAACTGTGAAATGCATTCAGATACTGCTTCTTTCCCTAACACCTCAGCCTGAAAACAAAACAAAACAAAACAAAAAGCAGGCAAGAATAGAAAGGGTATTCTTAGCTGAGCCAGCATGATATGAATGCTGCATTACCAGCTGCTCACTGAGCCGCAGCTGAGCAGATCTGCAGACTTCAAGCTGCCCCACATCCTCCTTTTAATACTGACGGGAGAAATTCCCTGTGTACTTCCCAAGCCGGAAGTCTCGCCACCTGAAGCTGACTCCTAAAGAGAAGGATGCTCTCCTTTCCAGTCTCCATACAGCAGAAACTACTAGGACACAGATAGTAGGAAGATTCTTAGGCATATCAGAATTGCAATGCATTCTTCTTTTTGTGGAATTTGATGTGCATGGAGTCTTTTTCTGTGCATTGTATCATCTGGGGCTTAAAGAACACTATAAAGATTAATTTGCAGATACAAAAGTGAACATCAGGGAAGCAAAGTGATTTGACCAAAGGTTTA
Organism: Geosciurus inauris; assembly: GCA_004024805.1. NCBI lineage: Eukaryota > Metazoa > Chordata > Mammalia > Rodentia > Sciuridae > Geosciurus > Geosciurus inauris. The sequence goes on along the minus strand of PVHX01008211.1, from coordinate 24,716 downwards.
ATCAATTATCATCACACTCAAAGTCAGAGGCTGACCTAGATAAACAAATAGATATGGTAGTGAAGAAAGTCTTCAAATTTTATTGCTTTCTTTGAAAAAAAAAAATTGATTTGAGAAGTCTGTTAAAAGGATTTCCTAACTTCCTCTTCTCTCCCAGCCCTAGCCAAGGGTAAAGATTCTGGAGGTTTCAGGTAAAAAGAAACCATGGGTGCAGAGAGGCTTATACAGTGTGCTACATGTTTTTTTTATTGTACCATCGATTAAACCCAGGGGCATATAACCACTGATCCGTACCCCCAGCTCTTTTTATTTTTTATTTTGAGACAGGGTCTCGTTAATTTGGTTAGGTCCTCACTGAGTTGCTGAGGCTGGCTTTGAACTTGCAATCCTCCTGCCTCAGCTGCTGGAGCTACTGAGATTACAGGAGTGCACCACCACACTCTGGCTTACTTTATGTTTTTCAAAGCTCACAAATGCCTCTGGGACCTAGTGAAGGGCAGAAAATGTTAGAATGTAGAAGAGCCCAGGTGACAGTTGCCACTGTCCATAATCTGAGCAAGGACATCTAAGTGATTCTGATGAGGGCAGACCTGGATTCACACATGCAGCAAAAGTATGTTAAACATCATCCATCTGCCAATGATTTAGTAAACTCAGCAACTGGAATAACACTTGGATCTTACATGCTTTTTTTTTTTTTTTTTAGTTGAAAAGGATATTAGAAATGTAGAATATGAGTAAGTAGGACCTACTTTCAGAAAAGAAAATAACAACTATGGAAGCCCAATTTAGAATTCATGTTATTTTTCTTCAGTCAGAATCACTGGTTTTCATTTAAACGTATCATGAAAATTGCAGAGAAATCAAGAGTGGCAGGATATAACTAAAATTACTGAGGGTAGAAGAAGGGTGATATGTTCTTTGGTAGTGGTACTTTTTCTCTAGAATTTAAAGGCTAAAACTTCTACTGATTGGGATCAAACAATACCAGGACACAGAATTTCACAACTAAATTGTTTCATAAGTGCTTGTTTTTCATATTCTAGAATTCTCTGAAAATTTCTTAATTCTCTCCTCTGAGTTGTGGGGCCATGGTTTATAGACATCAAGGTGTTTAGTAGGGCATTGAGAGAGAAATATGCAGTGACCTCTGTAGAATCTCCCCTCCCCACAAACGTCCCTCTTTATGCAGCATCTTGTAAAGCAATTAATAACCCACCATTGTCTCTTATTTAAAATATCAAAATACTATGTAACATCACACAACTTCTTGCAGGCTAGAGAATATTTTGGAAGGTACTTACGCAAATATTAGGACCTCATTATAATATGTCCCCTCTCCCTCTGCAGAAAAAAAGTGACATCACCTTGCATTTAGATTTTAATGAAGTGAAATGATTTTATTTTAAAACTCCTCCATAGCATTGGCCATGAAGTTAATATTACAAGAGGATTATGTAGGGGTGCTTTATGCTTGTGTGTGCGTGCACATGCATTTATTGTATATTTCCTTCCACCTCTTTCCTTAGCTTTTATTTCTGTTCCATCAGTTTCCCTGCATGCAAATTATAGAATAGCTTTTTTTTAGAACTTTGATATGTGTGACAATTCTTTTTATGAATTAAAATCAGATCATATCTGATGTTATTGTAATCTGATGACCACAGCACCCCTTCTCCTATCCAGATAGGTATTACTTTTCTTTCTTTTCCTTTCCTTTTTCCTCAAGAGATGGAGCCTGGGTGTGCTGTTAATATACAATTGCAGTGGGTTGATACACAATTAATGTGAATTACTGGCCCCAAACTCCTGGGCTCAAGTGATCCTTTTGCCTCAGTCTCCTGAGAAGCTGGGGGTATAGGTGTACATCACCAGGCTCAGCTAGGAAAGTATTGCTTTACTTCTTTTATCCTAGACTGGCCAACTGCTTTTGCTCCCCCTAGACTTTTGCCAACTGATTCACACTAAAGTGTTAGTGATTGATATGTGCCTTTGCATTACCTTTTTTAGAGAAACTAGTGTTTTGATGTATAAGTAAAGCCTTATAATAGAGTTTCTATCTCCAAATATGGCACTTCTACCATGATGAAATTTGTGAGGTAGGAAAGCAGGAACTCTGAAATCATGCCCATTACCTAATTAACCTTCTTTGTTGTTTTTCGTTTTTCTTTTATTTATTGTCTCCTTTATATTTATTCCAAAGTTTTCCAAATTATCAAACCAGGAAATTATTACCAGTTAAGCATAATGTACCATTTCAGCCTAACTTTTCTCACTGGTCACCATTCTTCCTGGCATGGGCACAGGGGCCCCTGTTTGGGAAATAAGTCCACTTTTGTGGGTTTTTTATATGATGTACTCCTGGACCTGACCACTAGATGTCTCTGTAATTACATGGTGGACCAAATCACAACAGAGTCTGGCCCACCACAGAAACAAAGGTGGACCTCAGACTTCAAATACCCCTGAATTACAAATACATGCTGCCATTCAAGTAGAATCCTTTGATATAAACATAAGTGCGTGCTTCTAAATAATGAGCTGCTTGGTTATCCACAGGTGTTTATGTAGCTTAATATAAGCAGGTAGTACCTCAATCCTCAAGAGAAGCTGTGGGTAGAAAAGTCCCATGTCTAAACTGGGCATGTGTGTTGTACACACACACACACACACACACACACAGAGAGAGAGAGAGAGAGAGAAATCTTGTTTCATGCAGTTAAATGAAGACATAAAATAATACATTGTAAAGCCATGCAGTCATATGCTTACTTAAGAATATTTGGGTGATTAGTTTAGTTTTCAAATTAAAACATGGTATCTGAGGGGAAATGGTCCTGAGACACAGCTGCCCATCACATTATACCTTCATTGGTGGATCAGTCAGCCTCAGAAAGAGACCCATTACTCCTGCCCTCCCTTTTCTCTTCCTTTTCTGTCTCTTTCAAAATTAAGTTTATCTCAGGAAATATCAAGGTTATAAGCTGTTGTCTTTTTTCCCATTTGATATTATATTGGAGATTGTAAGTTAATTCAAGAGGTTTTCTTGGATCTTGGTTAATTTTTTGTTAATCCTGGTGCCTAACTGGTATCCCATATAGTAGATCCTCAATAAATGCTTTGAAATTGTGAATGGATGGTAAGGGCAATCTGTTTATACAGTAGAAATGTGAAAATTTGGGTTAGTATACAATTAATGTGAATGATTAATTCAATATATAGAAAATTACATATAAATAAATAATGTGAAAAAACATGAGTTTTGCTTTTAAATTGGTTGAATAATTCAAACTTGTCTTGAAAATATATGCTCTGATCAGTTGAGAGAAATGTCATAATAATTCATTAAACTTCAAAAGACATTTTCATGAATATAGGGAAGTGTATTCCTCATATGAATTCCATTTATTGTAGTTCTTGGTGGGATCAGTTGAGAACACCTAGTAAACAAATCCCCTTAATGATCCACTCTCAGGAGTATATAATGATTTACATGCAAATGTAGGTGTGCACAAAATTTTGGAGTACATTGATGTTTTAAATTAAAGTGACATGTCCTTATTATAATTATATTCTTTCAGATAGTTATTTATGAACAAGTCCTTTTCTACAAAAGAACATAACGTATTGAGCTCTGTTACCATTCAGCTCGACAATGACAGATTCACATGGGGTGAGGAGAAAAACCTCTCCTGTATATCCAGAGTCTTTTATATGAGCGATCCCCGTGCATTTGGTCAGTAGCCCAGTATGTCACCGTGGTCTCCTTTGAATTCCTGAAATACAGCTGTTTCCTGAGGGCAAGCACGGTAGTTGTTTGAGAAGTGACACACAGCAGTCTGAGTTCACTTTTTTAACTACTTGAAAGTAGCCAAATTTTCTATTAAACTTGTTATTTTATTTTCCTCCTTTGCATTAAAATAAAGGATGAAGAAAGGATGGTATTTTCAATTCTGGATAATATAAAAATTCTATAATAACCAAGAATTACCAATCTTACTATGAGTTAGAAATTATAAGACACTGTATCTGTTCACCAATAGCTGGCATTTATTGAGTGCCTTTTATATACCAGGTACAAGTACATCATTTACTCTTTAAACCCAACCTTATTACTATTATTGAAAACATAAAGGTTAAGAACTTACTAGTACCTATAGAAATCAGACTTGAACTCAAATAGTTTAGTACTATGCCCCATGCAACATTTGCTTCTTAGAAAAGTTTCAAACTGTAGTTCTGGTTGCTTTCATTGCTGTGATAGATCTTTCCCCATCATCATCCAAACTTAGCGAGAGAATAACACTAAACTCACCTTGAAGCCTCTTCTCCTCTCCCATTTTTCCTCCTAGAGACTGACTTAATTTATTCCAAAGGTTTGCTAAGTTTCAGATGCCAGTCAGCTAGGGAATGATAGTCTTCTTAAAGCACCACCGCGATTGCCTTGCAATTCTGCACAGTTTGTCTTTTGTGGTTTCCTGTGTATTCACTCCTGTGGTCATAGTCCTGCTCTTCCCCTGAGAAGGAAGGGCAATGCCCCAGGCCTAGACACCAAGGTAACAGGCCGTGTGGTTCCCATGCACATGCTCAGCCATCGTTCCTACAAAGCAGGTGTTCAAGGGTTTTCAGACTTAGCTACAGGCTGTGGCAATGCCAGTTTTTTTCACCAAACCTAGTCCCGATTCCTTTGCCCGTAGTGGACAGTTTCCTACTGCCCTACTTGTTTCTTCTCTTGATTTTAAATGTGCAAGACATCGTGGCTTTCCTCTAAGGAGGCTGTGCTCTGTCTGCGTGGATGGATCACCTTCATCTTAGAGACTTTTATACAATGGGAGCAGCCACATAAATCTTAACTTTGTGGACTTTTGGGGACTAATGATTTATATTGACCTCCTGAACTAGGTGAAATTTAGGGTACTCAATGCTAGGTCAATATCTATTATACAATAGGAATTGTGAAGAGAAAGGAGAGGGAAGAAAGGAGGAAGAAGAAAGCAAAATAAAGAGAGTCCTTTTGTTCTGTCCCTGGTATTCTTTCTTTCTCAGGAAAGAATAGAACTGACAAGGGTGATGGCTCCTAACATTTAGACACCCACAAGAAGCCACTCAACCCTTCCTGTGACTTTTCATGCAACTCCAAGATAAGTGTTTTTTTGTTTGTTTGTTTTTTTATAATAACAGCAACAACTTCTGTGCCTCACTGAGGATTTTACTATTGGTAGTTAGAAAGCTGAAACTCCACAAAGGCAATACTAAACATCTGAAACTTACATGTTCTTTGTCCATCTGCTTATTCTTTCTGCAATTTAATCAAAAGCAATAAGTAGTATTCTTCTCTATGTGGTTGTTCAAATAAGAGTCTAAGAATTCACCTTAATTACTCTCTTTCTCACCTCCAACATCCAAATTATCAGCTAGTTCTCAGATTTGGCATCAAAATACAAATTGGAAACATACTTTAAAAATCTCTGATAGTTTCTACCAGAGTTGGAATTGAAACCCAACTTTTGAAAACTGCCTCCAGGTCTCTCGAGAAGCAGGGCTTGGCTACCCTTCAGCTCTTCTTTCCCACCACTTTCTTTGTTCATGTGTTCCAACAGCATCCTGCTCCTGCCGCTCCTAAAACGTGCCAAGCTTGTCACTGCCTTGAGCCTTCACACTGGTGATTGCCTTTCCTGTCACTCAGCTCTCAGCATAAATATATCCTATTTGGATCTCTTAACCAGCCTTTTATTGGGCATTAGAGACCCAGTCATGCTGTACCTCATCATGCCTATTCTCTGCAAAGCGTACATAACCAACAGATATTTTGTTTCTTTTTTAAAAATTGGTTCTTGTTAGTTATACATGATACTAGGATTCATGGTCACATAGTTATAAAAGCATGGAATGTAATTTGTTTTAATTCAGTCCTCAGTACTTGCCCTTTCCCTCCCCTCCTCCTTTCCCCTGTGCCCTCTACTCTACTGATTTTTCTGTGATCTACTTACAGTTTTTGTTTTGTTTTGTTTTTTAAATTAGCGTCTTGTGGATGGACATGATGGTGAGATTCTCTGTGGCATATTTATTGAGAAAGTTCGGTCAGATTCATTCCACTGTCTTTCCCTATCCTACCCTCCTTGCTTCCTTTCATTCCCCTTTGTTTATTCTATTGAACTTTCTTTTATCTGTTTTTTGTATCCATCCTTACTTTGGATTAATTTCTGTACATCAGAGAATACATTCTACTTTTGACTTTTTGAAACTGGCTTATTTGACATAGCATGATAGTCCACAGTTCTATCAATTTATTGATGTGTTTATTGTCACCAATAGGTGATAGAAGTTAATATCTCTAGCACAAAGTATTCAATCTCTTATTAATTGTTGGGTCCCTATGTTCTAAAAAATGTCAAAGAATAAATACTCAAAAAATAAACCAACAAATAAAAAAAGTAAAGAAAGTATCTATTGAACAAATTCTTGAAGTTCAGAAATGTCAAAACACTTTCTGCCACTAAAACTAGGTGAAAATAGGATTCCAAATTTCAAAGGCTTATAGTGTACAAATATATATGTGCTACCAATTCCTTTCCTCACTGTATATCTATACCATTTCTCCATTCAAAATATGTATTTCTCTTCTTGAAATATCAAGATAACCAGGACATTTGCTTTGACCAAACCAATATAGTAGAATTGATATTTTTGGCCTTGAAAGCCTAGTCCTTTTTTTTTTTTTCAGGGCTGAGTATTAAACCCAAGGCCTTGTGCTTACTAGGCAAGCACTCTACCATGGAGATAAACCTCTATCCCTGAAGTCTATTCTTGGAAAAAGTCTTAGAGCTTCTACTTCTTTGTTGGGGTTACCAGTAACCATGCTTATAGAAGCCTATGCTAGACTATAAAGTGTGTAGACACCTGAAAAGAGAGGACTTGGAAGAAGATAAGCTATTCTAGATATTCTAGCCCCAGCAGACCCTAGTTATATGAATAACTCCAGTCAATATAATGTGGAACAAGGGACTGACCAGATGAGTCTAGACCAAAAGAACCCTGGGAAAGCATTTCTGTGTGAAGCCACTGAATCTCAATGCAGTTTTTTACATAGCAATAGATAATTGTAACATATAGCTAATATGAAAACATGGGACAGGAAATGGTTAGGAAAATAAGCAATGAACCTGCTTGTTTTTAGAGGCATATAATTCTTGCCTAATCACAATGTCTCTGCAAACTCAGCATGGGCAGCACAGGCAGCCAAAGGAAACATGAACACATTGCTGTCAGTTTACTGCAGCTGCCCTAAAATGTAAGACTACTTTGGGGACCATTTGCAAGGTGAAGCTTCAGTACAGAACTGAGCTGGCAGAAGAAATTCCAGGTGTGGACAGTGCCAATCAGCAAGGAGGTAAGGATTGCAGATCTCAGTTTGAGTTCAGGATGCCAACTCATAGAAACAGCCTGAGAAGTCACCAGGGGACATGAGGCATCAGAAGCTACAGTTCATGTTAGAAGCTAAGAAACAAGAAAGTAGAAAAGGAAGTCAACATAGTTAAGTGACAGCCATCTAGGAAGATATCACTAGTGTGTTCTGGCTATATTCCACATAGTGCTATCTTTATTGCAAAGTCCTCATAACTGCCCACAGGAAAAATCCATATGTTGTCCCTTGCTCTGTAAATATTTTTCAAAAAAAGTAGCCCCAGTTTCTCAAATTCTGAAGAAATCTATCAAGGTCTGCCTTAAAATAACATTCAGTTTTAGAATAACATTTTCAATTCAGCTTTTAAAAAAATGTTGTTACATTCTCTGAAGAGAATGTAACAAGCTAGAGAATAGAAAAAAATTGGCCTCTATCTGAAAGTCAGTCTCACCCCTCTCCTTACATTTGACTCCACTCATGGTAATAACTGCTTGAACCCCAGTTACCATTCTGTCTGGATTGGCCTTCTTGACATGAGAACATCACTCCTCCTGTTAGCTCAGCCCTCTTGTTTATATAACTGAAGTAGAAATCCCTTCGTCATGATGCTAGACTGTAAATTAAATAATTAGCAATTTGTTAAACACTTAGAAAATGAAAATGCTAAGTATTGTTATTATTTCAAGGGTAATTTACTTCTTCTGATTCAATTGTAATTATTTCATCAAAACATTGTTCAGTAAGAGCTGTTTGATGAGTAAAATGCCTTATGGGCCTTCCCTAAAAGAACGTCTGTTGTCAAAATTAGTTGGAGGGCTTGCCAGCTTGAACTCTTTTGTACCAAAGTTTTGCAATAGTAAGTCTTAGATCATCCTTCCCCTCAACACATTGGAAACAAACAAAGCCCACAACCTGACTCTTCCTTTTACTTGTCTATAATAGTCCCTCACCAGAAAATCAAATAAGCACCAAAGCCATGTTCAGGTAGCACTGGGAACCTGATCAAACCTCATATCATTTGATATGAGCTTCTTCCCTAACCTTGTACCACTTTGGAAACTCCCGCCACTTTGGTTCCAGGTGTCTCAGTTTTTCTAAAAGTTACGGACAGCTCTGTGTCACAGTGTAATTGATACACTGAGCTCCTTAATAAAATTAATCCTGGTGACACCTGAGCAGAGTATTTTTTAAAGATTTTAAGGAACACTTAGAGTAAAGGAGATTGAGTAGTTAGCTCTGGATAGTTCTGGGTCATAATCTAAAGCAGCCAATGAGAAACAAGAAATGTCTGCAAAGTCTAGACTTTAATCTTTTTAAAAAATCATGTACATTTTGATTCTTCTCTACTCCCCATCACTGTAATATAAAATTGTACTTTAATATTATCTATTGGTCAAATTGTATAACTTCTTTCATTCCCAATCTCAGCCACTGGTTTTAGGATACTCATAATATATTTAGCTACTGTCTTTGTAAATTTTAAACTTACTTAGAGTGTCCACTCTCTACATGGAGAAACATGACCTTGAATGTTTCAGTTTGAAAAGACTCTTTAAGATAGATTTTAACCTCACTTTAGGGCTATATGTTGATTAAAAAGAATGCCCATTATGTTACTATATGTCTATCATACACTCAAATAAATTAAACACATTCTAAACCCAAATAAGTATCTTCTTTCAGTTTCCTTATTTGCTTTCATTTCATCTACATACTTCATCTTGGTACAACCATTGCTCCAAAAAGTCATCAATTGGGAGTCATTCTGAACTCTGTCCTTACTCTTATCTTCAAAATGTTATCTTACTTTAAATCCATTCTCTCTCTTTTAAAAAATTCCTTACTATTCCATATTACTTGAGATACTTCCAGTTGTAAGAAACAGGAGTCTCAACTAGAAGTACTTTGAATGAAAATGGAAACTTTGTGGTTCAAATAAATAAATTATCTGAAGGTCATGAGAGTCCTGTGTGAGATGTGATACAAACCCCAGCTTGTTTATGTCTGTGCTTTCCTCTTCCATGATACTCTTCCATTTTCAGGCTGCCTGTCCTCCTATGGGTTGGCCTGCTTCAGCATCTGTGACCTCATAGTTCCATATTTGTTCCTGCAGAAAGGACCCCATTTGTCCCAGAAGCTCTCGATAAAATAAGAAAGATTTTCTTTCCTGCAAAAAACTTCCACAAAATTACTTTTTCAGAAGGTAAAAAAGAAAAGAAAAAACAAACAAACAGTAACAACAAAAAAACACTACTTTTTCTGTGACTCTATCATACAACTATTTTCAAACTAATCACTGTGGCTAATGGGATGAGAATGGTTATTGGATGAGATGATCAGAAACTACCTGAAGTTGACATTGGCATTTCCAAGTGGACTTGACAACCCCAATACCTGTTCTTCCTTTGTGAAACACTAATACCAGAAATGATGAGACATGAGATTGCATAGCAAAGTCTGTGTTGGCTTATGGCTGCTGTATTAGTTTGGGGATTTAACATCTCCTCATGAAGAATTGTGAAAGGTTTGGCAGCTTTTTTGGTACCCAGTATCTATTTCCCTTTTCTTAACTGAAGTCACCACCTTTATTTCTTTCCCTAGCCATTTGTCCCCCTCTATCATGTCTCCAGAATAATCTTTCTCAGACATCATTATTTTATGTCACTTTTATAGTTAAAACCATTAGGTGGACACCCCATCATCCACAAAGAGTGGCTTTTGAAATGTGCTTTACAGGTTCAACCAGAAAACTCTTCTTTTATCTGTGGTAACACTTTTAGATATGGTTTTGTTTGAAGGAAAAGGTTAAGGATAAAGAAAAGTTTAAAAACTAGTGATCCACAGAATAAAGTTCAAGTTCTCCAGCCTGATGTACAAGAGCAGCTATTGCCTGGACTCTCACTTCCTCTCTGAATTAGATCCTAACTATCCAATTCTTCATATACTAGTGGTAGGTAATGACTTGTGGATCTCCAGATGATCTATTTCCTCTCTATGAGTTTCTTGTTCTCCACCAATGCTACCGAATATCCTTAGAATCTTGGTGTTCATTCTTTCATTCTAAGTCATGGCTACCTGATGCTCTAAAACGTCACCATAACTTGGTATTATTCCCCTGCATTGTAACTATTAGTAGACACATGCTCTATCCAACTCTTCCAGCGACTGGCATTATTTTTATAACATTTTCATCTGTATCATTTTGTATATTATTGGCGTCTAAAAGCTGTTAAGTCATATTAAGTAGAAATGAATATATTTCCAGTAAGGAAACAAGGGGCATGGCATAGTGTATAGAATAGTATTCTTCTTTAAATTTGTTTTAGTTAGTTATACATGACAGTAGAATGCACTTTGATACATCATATATAATGGAGTATAAGTTCTCATTCTTCTGGTTGTACATGATGTAGAATCATACCAGTTGTATAGTTATGTATATACATAGGGTACTTATGTCTGATACATTCTATTATCCCTCCTACTCTCATACCCCTTCCCCTCTTTTCACTCTCCTCTACCTAATATAAAGTAACTCTATTCTTCCCCCCACCCCATTGTGAATTAGCATCACATATCAGAGAAAATATTCAACTTTTAGTTTTTTGGGATTGGCTTGTTTTGCTTAGCATTATATTCTCTAACTCCATCCATTTACTGGCATATACCATCATTTTGTTCTTTTTAAGGCTGAGTAATATTCCACTGTGTGTGTATATATATATACACATATATATATATATATATGTGTATATATATATACCACATTCTTTCATCCGTTCATCTGTTGAAGGGCATCTAGGTTGGTTCCATAGTTTAGCTCTTGTGAATTGAGGTGCTATAAACATTGATGTGGCTGCAAATTCCTCACCCAAAGACATTCATTGCAGCTATTCTACTGATTTGATGAGTCACTACTGACAAGTCATTTATTTTATTTGAATGTTTTTTCTATGTGTAATGAGGTTTTACCTGTTGTAAATATAAATCAAAATGAGGCTACCAATTCTTTTTTGTATTAAAACTATTGGTTAAGATGTTTTAGCTTTGATAGAAACATGAATGTTTTAAAAATGTTAAATTTATATTATATGATCAGTTGTTTGAGAGGGATGGGTTCTAGGGTTCAGTAATTCAGTGAATCCAAGCACCATCAAATCCTTGGGTCTCTATCCTTTTACATTGTAAAGTCAGCATTCTGAAAGTTAACTTAAAGTGTGTGTTCTCACAACCTCAAGATGGTGGCAGTAATTCCAGACATTACCTTAGCACAAAATTATTTCCTCACATAAGTCTCATTTGGAAAGTGAAGGAGCATTTACTAGACATGTCCCTGGCAGATCCTCTGTATAGGTGTTCTGGATCACAACTATGTCGCAACACCTTTTGTAAACCAATCACAGGCAAGAAGAGTGGATTATGGACTGAGGCCCATCTTGATTAGCCAGTGAGGCTGGGAACAGGTCAGTGTCCTACCACGAAAGTGTCCATCAGATACTGGAACAAAATCAGAGTTCTGTTCATGTAGAAGCAGCAGAGTGGAGGCAATAGGCAGCAACTAATCATGACCTCTTCCTCCCAAGTTTTGGTTATTTCTCTAATTATCCCCACTGAGGAAAAGAGAATATTCTACTTTTTCCTGAAAGCAGTTTTCTTTTTTCACTGGCCCCACTACATTTAACCATTGTTGATTTCATTATCTTCCCCTAAGTGCACTAAGGAGGTCATATGATGTAGAACATTTGTTTCACAAATAATATGCAAATGGGGATGCAGTGAGGGACAAGGATCTCCTGTGCAGTGGGCCAGTTATTCGCCTCACTGGATTTGTGTCCTACACTCTCCCACTCCTTTCTGCTTACTTAAAACTGCAGGAGGACAGCTTCACTGCAAGTCACTTCAGCTTCCTGGATCGACAATGATGCTGATTCCACATTCATAATTAATTCTCCCCAGTGTTAAGAATGGAGGCTTGCCTGATTAAGGATTCTTGGTGTATTATTGCAGATATCTGATTTGCTGAAACAACAGCAGCCCTGCAGTGTCTTTTTGATCTACATAAACTTGGGATGTGGAAGAAGAAAAGAGGCATTTTACTTTCCCCTCCAGAAATCTCACTTGACATTTAGCAAGGGACATTTGTTAGAATGTCAGTTTGATAAAACTGTTTGCAAGAGTCACCCAGCATTTGCTACTGAGCTATAACAATTGTTAAGAGCCATAATTACTCTGGGCAGGTTTAAGGAAAAAATGTTATTAGAAGACTTGGGCAAAATACCCCCAAGCAGGTAACCTTAGTTCTGTTTTCCTGCCGAGCTGGTGTTTCCCTGACAAACTCCTACTAAATCTGAACTGTGGATTAGTAACCAAGCTGCCAACACTTACTATGGCAGATAGGTGTGTGGTAGTATATGTCAAAGGGGCATATCACTTGGACTGCAGAGATACCTCCAAATATAGAAGGCACAGAGCCTGAGAGGGATTTTATATGTGAATGTCATTAGGTTTAGTAACAACAGCCAGTAGTAGCAAACACTTGTATTTACCATGAACCACTGAATGGTACTGCAAGCTTTACACATAGAAACTTGATTCACAATCCAGACCTATGGAACAGGGACTATTACTATGTCTGTTTTGCAGAGGCATACAGAGGTAAAGAAGCTTGAATGAAGTTATACTAAGATATGAACTCTAAAATAGCAATTTCCTAATGTCAGTCATAGCTGTTACAATAGATTGTTTTCTTACATACCCTACACATTTGTATGATTTATAGTGTGTGTGGGGGAAGGGCTATGCCTTGGTTTCCTCCTCTATGGAAATGCTGTAACAAAAAGGCTAATATTGGGGCTGGGGTTATGGCTCAGTGGTAGTGTGCTCACCTAGGACGTGTGAGGCACTGGGTTCGATCCTCAGGACCACATAAAAATAAAATATTAAAAAAAAAGGCTAATACTTATTGAAAGCTTACCATGTGCTAAGCACTATTATGGGCATATTGTTGTCTTGGTTAAACCTCACAGAGACCCCCTGGGGTAGGCATAATTATTAAATCTTTTAAGAGCTTCAATCTTGGAAACTGAGGAAGAGACATGCTGAGTAAATACCTTCTAATTTAGTAGGGCTAAGAATCAAATCCAACAAATCTGACTAATGCCTGGATCTAAATGCTGCTATCTCACAGGGTAACTATAATAAAAACACTGTCTGTAGTTGAATTTTTGAAAAGACAAAAGCACTGACCAATTAAAAAGCATTTCTCCCTCTTGTTTGAGGAAGGCAAGGATGCAATAGAATGTATGTTTTTTTTTCTTTCTTTCTTTTCTTCATTTACTCATTCATTTATAGAAAGTCATTTTTGAAGTCGTTTTTCACGTGCAGCCTTTTCCAGGACACTGTTTGTGGAAAGGTAAAAATGATATTCTTTCTTCCTTAAAAGGCTTTCATTTGAGGTGGAAAAAAATAGTCATTGGAATCACACGACTTACAATACAGGGGTACCAAGTGCAGCAGCATCTATTATTCCCTGGGAGGTCTTCCTTTGATCTGCTTTTGGGTCTTGTTTTGCCTGTCTTTGTGGCATGGTGTGGAAGGGAAGGCTATATCCCCCCTCATCTCTTTGGAGAAATGTGGTAGACGTTTCAAAGAGGGTTTCCTGTGGAGGACTTGGAAGGTTTGAAGAAAAGTTGCTTCATTATTATTTCAAGGTTCTATTATTCCAAAATGCCACTGCACAAGCTATCAAAGCCTGCTCTTCAGAAACTCAGTACTACTCTATACACAAAGCAAGATGTTCCCTGAGAGGAGAAAGCAATTCAGATCCTTGTTAGGAACAAAGGTGCTGCTGTGGTTTGGACTTTTCTCATTGACTGAAGGAGAGACTCACTTAGGCCTTCCCAAGGTAAAGGGTTTTTTTTTATAAGGATGCAAAATATCTGGGGTTGTGGTAGGGTAAGGCAGGAAGATAGGTGCTTGAGCTTCAGATGGCTTCCACTTAGATACTAGCTGCAATAAGCAATAGTCTTGAAATCTTCACATGTTACTTTATCTTTTCCTGTCTCAATTCCACATGTTAAATGAGAAAAATAACAGTAACTAACATATGAGGAGTTGTATGATGATTATAGAAGTTAGGATATGTAATGTACTAGAAGAGTAATTAGAACAGACTAAGTGCTCAATAAAGAGGTAGCTTTAGCTTTTGCTATTATAATTAGGAACTAGAAGCTCTTGGCAGTAGTTTCAATGTCCAGGTCTCACCCTCATAACATTTTGGATTTTCTCTGTGTATTTATGCTCCACCTTTCCTTTGCTGTCTCATAATTTCAGCATAGACATGACCCCTCACAGTCTCAGCTCTACCTCCTGCATCCTTCCGTCACCAGTGTCCTTTGCCAGCTGTGTCAGTCTTTCATATTTCCAGGTACAAATTCCCAAGAGAGACAATCTGTTGGTTGAATTTATTCTTTTGACAAAGGGCTTATGCCTTGGTTAGAAGTGTGGTGGTGGCAAGCATTGTAGATCTGGTATCAATACTTGATCCACCTGAATGCAACAGGAGTTGGATTATTTAAACCAACTCATTCAATTAAGGATCTACAGGTCAGCATTCTTCAGAAAGGGAAGTTCTGAGGCATAATCTATCTGGTGCAAAGAAAATTAAGCAAAAGAACGAAAATTGGGAACAGGGAGTTTGTGGTAATGCTATTTGCTGAAGGCCTATTCTGTCTGTACTTTTTATTTCTTCCTTGCAATTTCTCAACTCTACCTTTGTGTCTAAACTACTTCCCCTTTGCATCTTCTGAACCAAGCATAACACAACACTGGACATATTGAGAGATTAAACATATATTAAGTTTTTACCAAACATTTTTGAAATGAATGAATGAATGATTATATACCAGATATCCTCTACTTTCATTTGTGAAGGTAATGTTTAAAATTGGTACACTTGTTTACATCTAAATTGTCTTAGTAATTTAATTCTAGACTCTGTAGTATGACCTTAATTTATGCTATATAATTTAATTTTCCCAATGATCCCATAAGATAAAATTTATTATTTCCATTTAGCATATGAGAAAACTGAGTAATAGAAAGCAATTTAGATGTACTCAAGTAAGTATTAAGCAGGGAAGCATGTTCTGTTATCCCCAAATTCCAAAAGACCTGTTTGTTTTATTTCAGAGCTCATGTTTGGATCACTGTGTTATCATATATCTGTGATAGTTCATGTTGTTGATTTTTAGGCCATTCTCTAGCTGTCAATCTCTCTTTGAACATTTATTTTTTCATGCACCATGTCACTTAACTTTCTATCTTTTTGTTATGGACAATTTTATAGTTTATGCCTTCTGTTGGTTGTACAGAAGACAGTGGCTTGTGTGTATTTTTGGACGTTTTTGTTCAATGGTAGACCTGAAAAAGTGATGTGTTTCTCCACATTTCTGAAGAAGTGAATGTGTGTGCCTTAATGGTGCACATATCAAATTCCAAATATGCCTATCTAAATCTGGCAATCTTTGGGAAATGTATGGTCTTGAAGATGGTAGCATTAGACTTTTCAGACTAGGTTTTGACAGAAATGAAGCTAGAATAAAGTAGAAAAGAACATTTAAACTGGACAGGTGATTTTTCTAGTAAAGTATAAGAGCTGTGGTCCAGCAAAGGCATAATGTGATTATTATTATTATTATTATTATTATTATTAGGGTTTTTTTTTTGGTACCAGGGATTGAACTTAGGGGCACTCGACCACTGAGCCACATCCCTAGCTCTATTTTGTGTTTCATGTAGAGACAGGGTCTCACTGAGTTGCTTAGCGCCTCGCCATTACTGAGGCTGGCTTTGAACTCATGATTCTCCTGTCTCAGCCTCCCTAAGTGCTGGGATTACAGGTTTGCACCACTGTGTCTGGCTCACAATGTGATTATTAAGAAAGGAAATATTAGAATGGCAACAGCAGTAGAAATGGGAAAATGTATACAATGTATAGAAAATGAACATTCAGAATGAACTTTCATTCTTAGGCATATAAGAGGTTTATATCTGGTATGGCCTTGCCCAGTGTGATTGGTGGTTGTTGGTTAGTAGTACAGCTAGATAATTGGGGGATTAAGGAAACTGAGTGTGATAGAACTCAAACAGTGTACTTCATTTGCTAGAAGCTGGAACCTTTAAGAGTTGGGTTATTACTTTCCAGCTCTGGTCCTGAAGGCCTGTGCTCATTTGCTGATTTGCAGATTTTCATAATTGCAAGTCAGAACTGATGAAATAAGCTTAGAGCTATGCCCAAACTCTTGCTTGTGGCTTATACTAAGAACATTGTTCTTTCTAGAGTCACTAGATGTCATCTGAGGCATGGGACACATTGTTATACACAGTACTCAAGCACCTCCCCTCCCCTGAGGAGGCTTATAAAACAAAATTAAAGGACTATTTTGTTTTTTTGTTTTACTGTAACATTTGACTCCTTTGGTTTCCTGCACAAGGGTCTTATGTCTGATACTTGGTCACTGTTTCTTTTTTTTTTTCTTGCCCCTATTGGAACTTCCTCTAGAAGCCTGCAACTATAATTCACTGTTTTTCTTTTATTTTTTATTATTTTTGGTACTAGAGATTGAACTCAGGGGCACTCGACCACTGAGCCACATCCCCAGCCCTATTTTGTGTTTTATGTAGAGACAGGGTCTCATTGAGTTGCTTAGCGCTTCACCATTGCTGAGGCTGGCTTTGAACTCGTGATTCTCCTATCTCAGCCTCCCTAAGTGCTGGGATTACATGCTTGCGCCACCACGCCCCACTACTGGTTTTCTTTTATATCTTGTATATGGACATTGAGTGTTGTCACTAAATATTCCCTGTGATTGTCAAGGTTGCAAAAACTGTCAATAGTATGGATGGCATTTCCTCCATTTTCCCTGATAATTGTGCTATTTTAATTAGAGTGTAGATAAGTCCATAAATGAGTTGCTAGACTTTTACTCAGTAAGGAGCATCTATTTCTATTTTAATTCACTACTGCTATTCTCTAAGGAAATGCCAAAATGCCTTCCATCTGGAATTAGGAATCCTTTATTTTTGTTGGGGAAATCGGTGCTCCTGGGAAGCTCTTTGGTTTGGCTCATTAATCGCTTGTTGTGCTGCAAGAGATGGAAAACATCAGAAACTAAAACATCTTAAATGCCACCAGGGGTTATGCAGAGCATTTAAAAAAAATTGGATGTGTTTCTGCAAATAGAATATTGAAGTCTTATAATAATGCTGTGATGTGATTAGGTATTCACATTCTTCAAAGTAAGGAAACCAGCTAAACAGATCATAGTTATGAGTGTGACTTTAGTGAGGGCATGTATTATGTTTATTTCAGAATCTGGTGCCCTGACTTCAAACCCATGGTCTCTCATTCGGCATGCTGTTCCACTATCATGAAAATCTAAAGAGAAAAGGTAGCAAAACTTCAGTGGTACTAAGTATAGGAAGCCAGACTAATCTTTCTTTGTGTGAACTAGGAGTGATTTGTTTACACTATGTTAAAAGACAAGCAGTTTAGTGATGGGCAAAGCCTAGATCTTGAGGTTAGAAAGCCTAGTGTTCTATTTGTGACCAAACAAGCATTAGGAATTGGTGTATTTACCCTTGTGGCCTCAGTTTCTGCTTGTCAAATTAAGATTAATAATGTAGTTGGAGTTCACTGTCAGTGAGGGTTTCGAAAAACAGCGTAGTTTCTAGGTAAAATAGTGGCCATGGTCAGTAGGGGAGGATGGAATTATATTCCCCAATCTTCCCATTCATTCCGTTTCTGCTCCAAGCGTTTGATTAATAGAAAATGCATACTTAAAAATTAGAGAAATGAGACAAACTAGCAGGCTTTCTAAACAATGACAAATCAAGGAATATCATGGAATCTCCTGTTTCCCTCCACAAAATCTTTACTTCAAGGCTCACATGATCAGAATCAGCCACTCAGCATCATGTCAGGAAAGTGGAACAGAAAGAATAGATGCCTGGTAAGGGTTTCTGCTACTATCTCCTGCAGGTGGGATTGGACAAGTTAAAGAGAAAGAACCCTCCTTATCCCCTGATTTTCAGTGCACAGACACAGTTCCAGAACGATTGTCTTTATCTTTTCTTCTTCCTCTGATATGAGAAGTTTAACATATTGTAATGTTAGTTTTCGTTGAAACATGTCCTTTATGTTATAAGGCTTGGAAACATTCATAAAACCACAAAACAGCAGAGTTGCAAGAGAATTTAGAGATCATCCACTTCAGTGATGTTCTTTTTCTGTTAGACATGGAACTATTTACAACATCTAATAAAAACACAACTTCTAAAATGAAATAGAATATGTATACACTCTTAAACCAAAAGAAAGATGCAGAGCTTTCTGTCCACATTCAGGACATTCAGTACCCTCAGAACATTCTTGGGAAACCATGGATCTAAACCAAATAGCTCATTTCACATTTAAGAGACTGAAAGCATAAACAGATTAAATCATTTTTTCAGGTTTCATAATGAATTAGTGTTTAAACATGAATAAGGACTAAATCTTGCTTACTCCTTATTCAGAACACTTTAGAGTTTGATACACTGTCTCCTTGCCTTGTCATTTGGGGACTCTTCTTGGAAAATAGTTTACTCTAAAAAGGCAAAACTAAGACTTTCTGCCCATTCATTCCTTGGACTAAGCAGCATTGTTTTGTGGTACTATTATCCATTCATAGCTGCATGGCTCTCACAGGAAGTATTTAGCTACTTAGAGAGTTTGTTGTAGGGATCTCAGAAGAACATCAAGGTGTGGAAAATTCACTTTTGTTGTAAATGCCTAAATGTTTCCAGACCCAGTTTCTTCTGAATAAGCCCTGTTAGTTATTTATGGGCATCTCCTATTCCTATGAGCATTTTTGGTATTGAACAGGCTAAAGATTCATTTCCAGCGGATGCACTATATGTATAAAGAAGATTGTGTCTAAATAGGCTACTTTTTCAAGTTTTAATTGACCTAATTACTTCATGTTTGTAAAAGGCTTTGAAAAAGAAAGGTGCTATATTAGTGTTGCTTGTTATTATTTTAGTTCTCTCTATGGCATTTGCTGGTTTGTTAAATTACCTCTCTTGAAGTGACCTAATAATCAAATTGTCATAGAAGATTTCTTCTTCTATTTTCTTTTCTTATCTCTTTTTCTTTTTTTCTTTTTTTGAGTACCATTGTTCAAACAATAAAGTTGGGAGACAAATGATGCAGAGCACAACCATCTTATATTTGTTTAATTCATTGTTCCTAGTATCTTCCTGGAGCTGAGGAAGAACTGGACCTATAACTCTCTGTCCAAGATTTTCTCTTCTTAAGAGCTGAAACCCACCTTTTCCAGAGGCCGTTCTCTGCAGTGAGAAGTTCTGTGAACATCTTTAAGAACCAGGGCTTTGGGAGAACCTACCAAAAGCACTTTAGCCCTTCAGTGGAAGACCAGAAATGCACAGTTTTCTTTCAGCCACATCCTTGCAACAGCAAGGGAAAGAAGAGGCTGGGGCCTCAGAGTTGATTGATGTTTTGTGAAGGTACACTCTTGAGAAGGTATTTTCTTTCTTGTGATACCAGACATTCTTCTTCCATGTATGAAAGAGTTTTCTTTCCTACCCATGTGATATGGTAAACAACAACAACAACAAACAGGCCCAATTTTCAAGAAAAATTCTTGAAAATATTCAAATTAGATGAAATAATACCATGATTTGGGGTAGGAGAAGTTTTGCCTCTTTCCCCCCAATAGAAGGTAGTCCGATTAAACTCAGCAGTGTCAAAAGTAACATTCTTATCAATAGCTTTCATGCATTGAGAATTTTCTAGGTTCCAAGCAATAAGCTAGGCATTATTCATACATTTCTTTCCATTTTCACAATAAACTCAGGCTGTTTTTATAGGTGAGAATGTAACAAGTCAGAGAAGATGAGCCATTGCCTAAATCACACAGAGAGGAAATAGAAGAGCTGGGATTGGAACCCAGATGTGTCTGACTGCAGGGCATTAAACCCAGCTTCTTGGAAAACAAGCCCTGAACATGTTGTAGGTGTTGCTAAGAGGCTTTAAACTGGATATCTCATTAAATCATCAAACTAAATTTATGATGACATTTGAAGTTTCTCATAAATCTTGGTTTAGGGAAAAAGCAGAGACATAAGCAACACTGTTCATTTCACACATATAATAAGTGGCAAAGCCCCAATTTTAACTTAAACATTATGTATTTCTTTGCTGTGCATCTTTATTGAATATTTCAGTACAATCCTGTACTTTACTTTTTTTAAAAAAAAACTTTGTTCTAATTGGTTCTAATTGGTTATACATGACAGTCGAATGCATTTTGACACATTGTACACAGATAGAGTACAACTTCTTATTCCATGGTGCAGTCACACCATTAGTGTAATCATACATGTATATAGGGTAATAATGTCTGTCTCATTCTACCATCCTTCCCATCCCCACCATCCCACACCTCCTCTCACTCCCCTCTGCACAATCCAAAGTTCCTTTATTCTTTCCTACCTCTTGCCCCCAACTATGGATTGGCATCTACTTCTCAGATAAAATATTTGGCTTTTGATTTTTTGGGATTGGCTTATTTCACTTAGCATAATATTCTCCAGTTCCATCCATTTACCAGCAAATGCCATAATTCCATTCTTCTTTAAGGCTGAGTAATATTCCATTATGTATATGTACCACATTTTTTTATCCATTCATCTGTTGAAGAGCATCTAGGTTGGTTCCATAGTCTAGCTATGGTGAATTGAGCTGCTATAAACATTGATGTGGCTGCACTGTAGAATGCTGATTTTAAGACTTTTGGGTATAAACTGAGAATTCGGTTAGCTGGGTAAAATGGTGGTTCCATTCCAAATTTTCTGAGGCATCTCCATACTGCTTTCCATAGTGGTTGCACCAATTTGCAGTCCCACCAGCAATGCATGAGTGTACCTTTTCTCCAACATCCTTGCCAATATTTATTGTTGCTTGTATTCTTCATAATTGCCATTCTGAATGGAGTGAGGTGGAATCTTAGAGTAGTTTTGATTTGCTAGAGATGATGAACATTTTTTCATGTTTGTTGATCGATTGTATTTCTTCTGTGAAGTGTCTGTTCAGTTTCTCAGCCCATTTATTGCTTGAGTTATTTGTTTTTTTTGTTTTTTTTGGTGTTAAGTTTTTTGAGTTCTTTATGTATCCTTGGAGATTAGTGCTCTACCTGAGCTGTCCTTTACTGTTATGTCAAATGCGTTTATCTTTGCAGCAATGTCAGTTATAGAAACCAAAAGGTTTGTACAAATCATATTGCCAAATGGACAATAAACCAAGCTGTCTGAGGTCTCAGTGGCTGAAACCTGAGTGGACAAATTATCTGGCTTATTGATTAAATTTCTAAACATTTTGAAACTCAGATTCTTCTGAGGTTACTATCAGAGTTATGCCTGGTAATGTTGCTTTTGCAAGGAATGTGTTTTTCATAAATAGTAAGTTATTTTGAGTATGTTTTTCAAAAATAATAATTATAAGCACAACAATAATAAATAAATTAATATATTATTATAATTAATATAATAATTATAAGCACAACAAAAATAAATAAATAACAATGAACAAGCACTTTTAATATGCTATTCATGAATTAACTAATATTTTTCATAAGAATTCTTCTAGTTGGTATCATCTTTAACCTTTTTAACAAAAATGTATAACCACATGATGGTTTCAATGAATGGGAAGAAAACTAAGTCTAAACATTGAATGGATTCTAGGACAGTATTCTATCCGTAGAGAAAAAACCCTTTTGAGGATGCTGAGAATTTACCCTTGTAAACAGCTCTATGTTGATTTGAGGCCCTGAAGAAATCAACAACGCTCGTTTACTATACCTTCTACCTTTTCCTTTCCTAATCAATCAAGTAAAACTTAAGAGCAATGGAAGTTTTAGAAAGAAAGAAATAAACAAAGAATCAGGAAAGAAAGGAAGGAGAGAAGAAAAAGAAAAAATAAAATAAAATTAGAACAGAAAAAACGCAATAGAAAAAATTGAAGAATGAAATGAACAGAAGTGGGGACTAGAGGAAAAGGAGAGTATTTATTTGCTTTAAGTCTCCCTGATGAAAAAACCCAACAAGAACAACTTGGAGGAGGAAAAGTTTATTCTGGGCTCATGGTTTCAGAAGTTCAGTTCAGGAGCAGCTAGCCCCATTGCTTTGGGCCTGAGGTGAGGCAGAACATCATGTTATAAGAGCATGGCAGAGGGAAGCTATCAACTCATGACACTAGGGAAGCAGAGAGAGCAGAGCTCCAGGGATAAAATACAAACCTACATTCTACAGCTACACCCTACCTCCTATAGTCGTTACCCCGTATAACGGTCCTTTCAAATCACTAGTGCATCAAATGGATTAACACATTGATTAGGTTATAGCATTCATAATCTTATAATTTTGTTCTGAATATTTGTGCATTAACACACAAATTATTTTGAGTGATACCTCATATACAAACCATCACTAAGAGGAAAGAGGTCTGTTAGAGGCTGATTGTGCAGATCTGCAAAGACTCTCATCTCTTTCTAAGTTGCCTGACCTACTTTCTCATGTTCAGATGCTTTTTGCTCTGAGCCTCTGTTGAATTTTGTGTCATCACAGAAGTTTAGGTTTCCTGATATATGGACTGAGTTTTTACAAGTAAACAGCCCAAATTTCCTGTTTCATGCCTTGGATTGGAAGGAATACTCAGTTTTAGGTTGTTTTATGATACAGTTAAGTATGCCATTTGACTTTTGTTGATTTATGAGCAAGTTGCAAAAGGGCATTTAACAGATTAATGAAAATAGGGAAAACTTGATACTTTATTTACTTTTTTTCAATTATGCACCCTCAATTTTAGGGTGGCAAATAATTTTAATAGCAACATAGTGTACTAATGAATTCAAATTTCATTAAAATAACTCATGCAAATGTGGAATTAAAACGAAATCTTGTTCTCACATGGATTTAATTTTCAGTTCAAGTTTTCTCTTTGTATAATTATATTCTTTATCTCCACTGGTTTTGTTGCCTACCTGTTTTATCTAGTGAAGGACATGTCAGGTTTTCCTGACCTATACATAGACATATAGACTTACAATGGACAAACTATATTGTTAAGATGTCTTTTTTTTCACAAGTGACAGAAAACTAGTGCTCTATGCTTCTAACAAGAGTTACTTGATGTCTTTCCTTTGTGGACATTAGATTGATTGGTTGATTCAGATGGCCCTCAGGTATGTCCCTGTGTTAATAAAAAACAGTTGACAGCAGTCATTTACCTAATGGATTTTAAATAATCATTGTCCAAATAAAGGATCATTGTCTATATCTCTTACTTAATTTAAGTTAGCAAATGAGTACCATTTATCAATCTGATAGCACTGAATAATATTATTCTCTAAAGAACAACTTTTGCTCTAAGAAAATATTGTTTTTTTTTTTTTAAGAACTGAACAGTACTAAGGGATATATATACTTCTGCTTAGTTTACTGATAAGGAAAACTTGATACTGAAATGTTTTCAGAACAAATGTGATGATTCATCAAGGCTACACATATATCTGCCCTGAAATCTGAGCAAGAATCTTACTTTACCAACTCATAGTAATATGCTGATACCAGCTTAAATTAACATCCCATCTCTATGGTCAACCCGGACCAGACAGGTGCAGAAAGAGTGACTAGGAACTATGTAACCCTGTGGATGTGATGGTGTCCAAGGCCAAAACACTTCAATTTCAAATTTTAAAACACTCTACTGGAAAAAATATACACCTTTGATTACATCTTCTGAGTGTACTGTGGAGACTATTTTCTTAAACAGTGCAAATATGCCTATCTTAATCATGAGGGAAATGGAAAGATTAAAATACAGTGCTTTGTTTCAAAATAACATAAAGGGAGCAGTGTGGCTTGAACCAACTGTTTCATCTGTAAGAAAATTCAGTTCATTTTTTTCTCTGTTTTTACAAATGGATCACAGTTACATATACCAAAATCACTTTTCATTGACATGTATGTTATCAATATGATGAGAAACATATTAATTATACAGACCATCAGAGAAGTGTTACAATTTTGAGCTCATCTTTTTTCCTATTGTTATTAAGTACTTCTGTTACTTGGTACATCTTGATTTTAGCTTCTAATCTCACTCTCATTTAAAGCCTCATAGTTAAAAATCTAATGGCCCCTCTGCCACTTAGCTTTTCAACCATTGGAAATTAGTTTACTCTCTCCA
>PVHX01008210.1:48798-85273 GCA_004024805.1 Geosciurus inauris | reverse complement strand
GCTTACCAGTAGAATATGACAGAGGTACTGGGTCCCTTATTTAGGTTACTATCTATATGTATGTTTATATATCTATATTGCTGTTTATACCTATGTCGTTATGACTCCATCTTTCTTGTGTTCACTGGATTCTCTGTGCTAGCTTTGAAGAAGTAAGCTGCCATGTTGCAAGAGGGCCTTTGATAAGGTCATGTGTTAAGGGAACGGTGGCCTCCAGGACCTGAATGCCACTTCCAGCTGATTTGTCAATAAGAAGCCAGAGCCCTTAATCACATAGCAACAAAGAAGTGAAGGGGCCAGTATGAGTTTGGAATTAGATTCTTCTCCAGTTAAGTCTCCAGATGAGACTGTGGTGGTAGCCTTGTGAGAGCATGAAGACAGGAGTTGTGCCTGAACTCTTTTCCTTGGAAGTGGAGGCAATAAATTTGTGTGACTGTTGAGTCACTGAGATTGTGGCATTTTGTTATAAAGCCATAAAAAATGAATACAACATTGTTAGGAAAAGCGTCACTCTATTTATTGGTTGAAAATATTCAATTGTTTTTTAGTGTCTTTGGAATTAAATACAAAAAGCTTACATGGGCATTCAAAGGTTCCTGTCATCGGAATTTGTTGTATTTTACCACTTTTTAAATTATTACTGGGTCTGGGCCAAACCTGATAAAGTTCCTACCAACCCAAAAGAGCATTAAGGCAAAGCTTGCCTGTTAGAGGAGTCCCCTACAGGGTGGAAATAGCTAGACCCTAATAATAACTTTTCCCATTATATCTACTGCATTCCCTGTACTACCCCCAATGTAGCTGTTGAGCATTTATAGACATGCTTTACATTTCAATACTGATGCCAAAGATTTCTTCTTTTCCCAATTTATTCTATCCTAAATCATTTCCACTTTTGTAGACCTTCATAAAATCTAATTTGATTACACCTCCTTACTCCAACCTAAGAGTTCATCTCTTTTCTTCCCTATTCCTTATTTATGAATTTCTCATACTGTAGTGTATTATAGCTTATACAGCTTGGTGGACATTTGTTATTCTTTTTAGCTGCCCAGCATCCAATATGCTTCCTAATGTTTAGGAAATTCCCTACCTCCTGAGTCTCAGAGAGAAGCAGGGCCTGATCCTGAATATGCTAGATTTTTGTTTTCTCAGTAAGATTTTTACATAATCCCTCTGGATTGAGAAGAATAAATGATTTCAAACAAATCAGCTTACTGAATATACAAATCTTAATGTTTCAGGAAGGTTATATGTAAAACATGTGTATGTGTTTTTGTGTGTGTAATTTTTCTGAACCAGAAATGTTTCAGTCATTAATATATGAATATTTATGTTAGCCCTGCAGTTCAGGAGATTTTACATAAATATAGGTGGTGGTGATAAATTGTACAAACTTGGTACAGAGGGATCAGAGTGATAATGGTATAAAAACTTTTGATTAATCTTCCTATTAATCTTTAAATTGTGGAGGATTATGAACTTAATGAGATACATATAATCATCAAAACAATAGAGGAAATGTGTGTGCTGAAGCCAGCTGGCTTAGGAATTAACTAACTGTATTTAACATCATTTTTCTCCTCCACTCTTGTGGTTGTAAAGCATTTAGTCCAAAGCAGAAGAAAATCATAGAATTCTAATTTGCAGTACAACTTCAGAATTATTGATGTTTAAATACTTTATTAACTTCCCTAATCAGCAGTATGGTTTAGTTTTTCTCATTATTGTGGCAGCAGATCTGGTCTCTAGAAATAAACAGAAGCAGCATATAAGAAAAAAGATACCTAAAGTACAGTGCAGATGTTAGATGCTAAATGGTTTGGTGAAGGAACAAGGGCTATGACATCCAGGACACTGATGGAGCTCTAATGTGTTTTGGGGGAGAAGCTGTCTGCCTGGGCAAAAGGGGAGAGAAAATTTGCCATTAGCTGAAATAACAAAATATAATAGGAAACTCCACCCCCACCCAACATTGGGGATTGAACCCAGGGGTGCCCCTACCACTAAGCTACATACCCAAACCTTTTTATTTATTTATTTATTTTTTTGAGACAGTCTCACTAAGTCGCCCAGGCTGGTCTGGAACTTGACAGAAAGCCTTTTGACCAAAGCAACAGTCAGTCAGCACCCTGGCGGCAAATTACCAAGGAAACTATCCTGTCTGATTATTCCCTGCTCTGGTCCCCTAGTTCCATTCTCCAGGCCACGTATCCAATAGGATTTTGTGAGTTAAAGTGTGATCCCATGACTGGCAGCAAGGGATATCACCTGGGAGCTTGTTAGAAGTGCTGAATCTCAGAACCCACCTCAGACCTACTGAATCAGAAACTTATCATAACAAGATCCCAAGGTGATTCATATGCACAGGACTTTTTGAAGACTGCAATAGAATTCTTACTTATCCCATAAACCCACCAGTAAGCCCATAAAGACGACAAAAGAAAACAACGTAACAACGACACCATCAAAAGCCATAGAATGAATATCTTTTGTATTTCTTTCTTTTTTTTAAACGGAATTGACCATTGGTCACCAGCATGGCACAAGTTTTCAGCTTGGCTGTCATCCATCCATTCATTCAATCAATCAGTGAATCAATATTTGGGAAGAAGATAGACAAGCATACATTAAACTCCTTTAATTCCCTAGAGATTCAGGAGGTTATTATGCCTGTTTTGTAAATGGGAAAAACGAAAAGAGAATGCAGAGAAGCCACATTCTCAAGATGACACTAACAATGTGCAGCGGAGGACGTGAGATCCAAACACGCGCCGGAGTGCAGACCTCACGCTCCACTAGGCTTCGCAGTTCACACGGAAAACATTTATTCATCCCCTGTGGTCTAAAAGAGTGTCGCACAAGGTGGGACTTCCTCTAGTTGCACAGGAGAGTTCTTTCTCAGTTTGGCCCTCTGCGTCGTGGGCAACAGCCAAGTTATGAACCCCACAGGAAAGAGTACCATTTTCCAGCCCCCTGAACTGAGTAGTAGGGGAGCAAGCATAAACTTTCAACATCCGGGTCCCCGGGAAGACCTAGCGTTGCCACTCATCCTCCTCTCCAGCTCGGTCCTCCCAACCGGCAGTGGGAGGCGAGAGGACAGCCTAGACCAGCCTTCCCACAACCATCATGGCGGCCGTGCCCTCCTCGCTTCCAGCTGATCCCCGCGCCGCCTTCCGGTTTCCACGGTAACAGGCCGGCGCCTACGCGCTCGCTTAGGGACGGCGTATTGGGAAATAGTGAGCACTTCCCTCCCCCTCATTTTTGCGACAGTTGCAGCGCAAGTCACGGCAGTTGAGGCTGGTGTCAGCTGATTTACTGCGGCGGCAGCACCGGCACCTTGCAACCTTAGTGGGGAGAGGGCGACCGGCCGGTGCTTGCAGCTCCGGAGGTTTTCCCACCCGGATTTGCCCACCCCATCTTCTCCTTAGATACGCCCTCGCCTTGTCCCTCCTTGTTGGGGCGCCCACGGCTGGTCTGACAGACCACATCGCGGCATGTGATGAAGCTGTGACAGGTAAGAGGGCTTCGGAGCCTCTCCCAGGGAAACCCCCGCACGCGAGGTGCCCGCACCGTCGAGGGTCAAGGGTCACAAGCCTGCCCCCCACCCAGGCGGCGCTAGCCGTCAGATCGCTGCTGCTGAAAGCTCTGTTCGGTGCTTAGCCTGCAGGTTCAGGCCCATCGCCAGGAGCCTTTATCAGGAGCGTGAGGGTCCCGCCAAGGGTCCCGCCAAGGGTCTTTGGGTCCCCTTGCCTGGTGAGTGACATGTGCTGCGTGTGACAGTGGCTTTGGTCTTGAGATGCAACTACCTTGCCTCCAGGGACAACGTAAACGGAGTGAGGTGATAGTGGTGATCGTGGACGGTTATTGACAGTGTATTCAGGTAGTGTGCTTGCTTCTGGGGTACAAATGATCGGCCTTTACCTGTTGGTACTGCTCTTTAGTTTGCCCTTGCCTACGGTACTGAGACATGTTAGTTTCACCTTTGAGGTGCCACTTGCCTGTTCTTATTCCTTCGTCCTAGGTGCTGGTCTAAGAGATACTTGCTACTTCACTTACTAATGGGTCCCAGCGTTTTGAAGCTACGTTTGGAGTCACCACTGTCCTTCTTTTGATTTAAAAATTATGTTGTTTGTTTTGTAGTTATTGTATGTTTGACCCGTTTGCTATGTCTGTGTGTCAGGTTCAATGCAGAATTTGCCGGTTCTTATACTGTGAAACTATGGCATCTTCATTTGCACCATAGGGCTGCATTGTTATCTTTATGCTACTGAGTTTACGGTTTAGTCAGTCACGGCTACCTTGAGATCAAAAAGGCAAACTAACCTTTCCTGATGCTTGTTTCTTAGGATGTTGTGGACAAGCTGGCAAGAGTCTCCTGTTGTATAAAAGAAATGAACAATTTTTGACATTTTGTTACATGAAAATTGTAGTTTAGATCTTCTTGCTTTATAAGAAAACTTGTGATAATGTGGAGGTGGATGACAGCTCAAAAATGAAAATAATCTATCAAAAATGCCTTATTTTGAAGAATGAAATACGGCCTTTATTTCATCCAAAATAGCAGATCTTAGTTTTAAGTTGGGAAAAGGGATCACTATAAATAGATAATAAATACCTCATTGTTAATGCCAATTAGAGATTGTGGTAGAGAAATTAATACATTTGAATGGCTATCTTTATTTTAAAATTCTCCAGAGCCCTACTTAACAGTAAAACTAAGGTATACAATTAATTTTTTTTTATTGCCACCTATAGCTACATTTTGAAGCTTTCAGTGACTGGATAAATCAAAGGGACTGGTTTTTACCTTGAGTATCACTGTGGGAGCTTAAATTTTGGGGTAGTGAGTCTTGTATCTAACAATTTTCTTTTACCTTGCATGTTTTATTTTGAATTTCAAGGAAATGGGGTCATTTCTCCATGTAATAAGCTAAGCACTGAAAACTTTTGGAATAATGGTCTGTTTTTGAATGTATGTCTTGAGAGAGTAGGATGACATTTACCTGTAGAAGAGAGTCCTTAAAGACTGTTTTGAACCTCAGGTGCAAGGGATTGAGTTAATCTTACTCAATCCAGTCATTATCATTGGGCTGTTTAAATCCTCTCCTTTTTTTTTTTTTCTTTCATTCAATGCCTTTTACTTCCAAATCTCACTCCATTCTCTTGCTCATCCATCAGTGGCAACCATGCTAATGTGTGTGACGTGCATCCTTCTGTGTTATTAAATGTGTGTGGCTTTGGTACCCACATTTTTTTTTTTTTTTGGTACCGGGGATTGAACTCAGGGTCACTCAACCACTGAGCCACATCCCCAGCCCTATTTTTTGTGTTTTATGTAGAGACAGGGTCTCATTGAGTTACTTAGCACCTCACCGTTGCTGAGGCTGGCTTTGAACTTGCCATCCTCCCAAAGTGCTGGGATTACAAGCGTGAGCCACCACGCCCAGCTGGTACCCACATTTTAAATGTATACAGATGATGTCCTGCTATATAGCATATTAATTTCTTTCTTTCCTCTTGTATTTTGAAGACCTATTTGTATCATTGTCCATTGCTTCTCTGTTGCACAGTATTTCAGAATGTATAGCTGTATAACTACTTCCGTTCATTTGCCTATTTGTGGATGCCCACATTGTCTTGATTTTCCTAGACTGTGATAGATACAATATTGTGAGAAATATACCACTTAGATTTCTGTGATAGTTTCTTTGAGACATATATCTAGGAATGTGATTCTTGATCATACAATATTCATGTATTTAATTGAAGCACTGCCAGATTATGTTCCACGACAAATTTCAGTTGTCTGTACTCCTAGGTAGTGTATGTGGGTTTCTCTAGCTTTATATCCCCTTCAATGTTTGATGTTATGCAGTGCCTTAATTTTTCTAGACTAATAGATACAAAACAAAATGTGACTTTAAATTAAATTTCACTATTAGTAATAAATTTGAGCATTTCTTCACATGCATTTTACCTTTTTTGGTTTTTCCTTTATAAAATTGCCTTTTCTTCCTTTTACCCATTTTTATTTTAACATTTCTGTTAGAGTTAGTCTATTTTCTGTTGAGTTAGCACAGTACCACAGATTGGGTGAGTTGTAACATGAAGAGGTTTATTTTGGCTCACAGTTCTAGGGGTGCAAGTTTGAGGGAATGCACCTAGTGATAACCACCACCTAATTTTTGTTTTCTTTTCAGTACTGAGGACTGAACCCAGGGGCGCTCTACCACTGAGCTACATCCCAGCCCTTTTTATTTTTTCATTTTAGGCCTGGTCTTGCCAAGTTGCTTAGGTGGCCTTGCGCTTATGATCCTCCTGCCATAGCCTCCTGAGTTGCTGGGTTTACGGGTGTGTACCACCACCCCAGGCATGATGATAACCTCTTTGGCTGTGTTCTGGGGCAGTGCAAGGGATCATATGGCCAGAGACAGGAAATGCACACATGTGTATGCATGTGTATGTGTCTGGCTTCTGGCTTCTCTCCCTCTTCTATGAGGCCACTAATATTCAGTCCTGGGAGCTGTATTCTGATGACATTATCTATTCCTCATCACCTCCTGAAGGTCCCACCTGTAAATATCATTGTCAGATTAAATTTCCATGACCTAAATTCGTCACAATGGGGATTAAATTTCAACACAGGAACCCTTGGGGAACACACTCAAACCTTGTCCAAACCAGAGCATAGACCTTTCTTGATTTACAGAAGTCCTGGTATTTCCTAGATGCTAATCCTTTAAATATTATATGTATATTGGTTGCTGCCAATCTGTCATTTGTTGATGACCTTTTTTGGGGGGAGGGAGTGGGTACTGGGGATTGGACTCAGGGGCACTTGACCATTGAGTCCTATCCCCAGCCCTATTTTGTATTTTATTTAGAGGCAGGGTCTCACTGATTTGCTGAGTGACTCACCGTTGCTGAGGTTGGCTTTGAACTTGTGATCCTCCTGTCTCAGCCTCTTGAGCCTCTGGGATTACGGGTGTGTGCCACTACATCCAGCCGATAACCTTTTTTTAACATATCCTTCATAGAATAGACATCTTCAATTTTGATTAAAAAAATACCGCCCCCATATGGTTTGTATTTTAGAGGGTTTGTTTCAGAAGTTTCCCATCAGTTCTGTTGTTAGTCTCCTGTGTTATTTATCACTAACTTCACAGATTTCTTTTAAACTTACAGATTTTTAGTACATCCAGAGTCTGCCTTTCCATGTGTCACTAGTTTGTGATTCAGTTTCTTTTCCATAGAACGTTTCCTAGTGGGCTTCTCCTTTGGTATTGGTGCTGTGCTCACTGTGTTGAGTTCTCATATGCACTCTGAACACTGGATCCTGTTCCTTTGGTTTGTCGGCTCTTGCTCTAATACCACACTGTGGCTTTATAGTATGTTTTTCTTCTACTTTAATAATTCTTTCCATTTATTTTATTTTAGCTTTATTTTGGTATAGATTCACAGGAAGTTTCAAAAATAGTAGGAAGGTCTGGCTTTTTCCAATGTTTTATATAACTTCATCCAACTTTCCTCAATGGGTACATTTTATGTAACTACAGGTACAGTATCAAAACCGAGAAGCTGATGGTGTGTAAGGCTTATGTACAGTTCTGTGCTGTTTTACCTGTGTAGGTTTTTGTAACTGCCACAATGAAGATGGAGAACTATTTTATTGTCACAATGATCTCCTTTGTTACTCCTTTTAGTCACATCCACCCCCTTACCCTCTGCCATCTTTAACCTCTAGTAATCAGTAATCAGTATTCTGTCTTTATAATTTTGTCATTAGAGGACTGATATATAAATGGAATTGTATCACATGTAATCTTTTCTGATTTTCTTCCAAATTGTTGATTGAGACAATTCTTGACATGCATCCAAAATGTTGCATGTATCTGTAGTTCTTTCTTTTTAAAATTGTTGAATAGTATTTCACAGTATGTATTCCTCACAGTTAAAACATTCACCTGAACATCTGTGCTATTTCCCATTTGTGGCTATTACAAATAAAGCTGCTGTGAACATTTCTGTACAGTTTTTATTTTTTTGCAGGGATATAACTTTTCTTTTTTTTTCTAGGATAAATGCTCAGGAATGTGATTGCTGGAGCTATGGTAACTATATGTTTAGTTTTTGAAGAGACTGTTAAACTGTTTCCCAGACAGGCTGTACCATTTTACTTTTTTAACAGCAATATATGAAAGATTGTTTCTTTGCACCCTTACTAGCAATTAGCATTGTCATTATTATTATTTTTTAAAATTTTAGCCATTCTATTAGATGTGTAGTGGTGGTTTTGGTGGACTGTGGTCTTAATTAACATAGTGCAAATCTTGAAGTGATTTTAAAAGTTGTAAAGTTAAGCCTGGAACTATGAAGTGTGTTTATTCCTGATTTATCCATTACATCTCCTCTGTCCTGTCTCCTCTTTGTGGTGCTGGGAATCAAACCCAGGGCTTTCAGCATGTTAGGCAAGTGCTGTACCACTGAGCTATGCCCTGCCCTCCCCAGCCCTATGCATCACATCACAATGTAATATTGTTTGTTGGGACAGATAAACTCAGTGGTTAGAGTATGAAGCTAGAGAGTTTATAGATTTTGTTTCCATTTGTCCTTTAATTGTAGTACTTTATAAAAAATTAACACTTTTACAAATGTGCATACCAACTATCATGGGCTGAATCAAATAAGAGGAAAGGTGACCTAGTGAAATTCTGTCACACGTAAGAATACTACTTATGTTTCCACATATATATACTATAATGTTAGCTTAGAATTTGAATTCCATACATATGGTTCAGCTCATTTTTCTTGATCTATACCTGGTACTTCAATCTAGTTGGCTGAAAAAAAAATACTTTGTTGAAAGGAAAAAACCTGCATCATTGTTATGATTTGGATATGAGGTGTCCCCCAAAAGCTCATGTGTGAGACAATGCAGGAAGGTTCAGTGGAGAGATGATTGGATTGTGAGAGTCTTACTCAGTGAATTAATCCCTGATGGTATTAACTGAATGGTAGCTAGAGGCAGGCGGGATGTGGCTGGAGGAAGCAGTTAATTTGGGGCGTGGTAATGGGATATATATTTTATATCTGGAGAGTGGGGTCTCTGTCTCTGCTTTCTGAGATGTGAGCTGTGATGTGATCACCGTGATGTGAGCTGCTTCCTTCTGGCCACACTCTTCTGCCGTGATGTTCAGCCTTGCGTCAACCCCGAGGAATGGAGCCGGCCTTCTGTGGACTAAGACCGCTGACACTATGAGCCCTCAAATAAACTTTTCCTCCCCTACAGTGATGCTTATTAGATCCTTTTAGTCACAGCAGAGAAAAAACTGAAACAGTCATGATTACATTCAGTGCAAGTGGAGTTTCTATTTTCTTCTACTTAAGAATATATGTATATATATCATATTCATATTAACTCTTTCAAGTAAGATTGGATTTCTTTTTTAAAATGCGATCTTTAATGAACTTGCAGGGGTTTTTGGCTGATGGTTGCTTTGGGTAGTGGGAGCCATAACATGATGGATCAATAAAATTTTAGGACAGTGGTCAGTTCAGGGCAGAAAAATTTATGAAATGCTAAGGTTTATTCTATGGGCACTTTTGTAATAGAAAATTTCCAAAGTTTCCAAAATATATGGCTTTTAAACCACTTTCTCCATTCAGCCTAGCAGTTGTAATTTATGGCTCTTCACTCTCACTGAATATATTTTATTTGTATTTTATGCGTACATATTTCTCTCTGAATGTTGATAGTTAGTATATGTCAGTGATAACAGAATGATAGAATGAGCTAGTTACCTTCTGTTCTTGTATTTAAGTTTATTTATTTGGCTACCTTCCTTGAGGGATCTTTTTTTCTAACTATTTCTAAAAGAAACAAATAAACCACCATTTGTAGGACTGAAAAGTTCATGTTAATGAATTATTACTCTATTTACTTTAAGAAACAGTTTTGAAATTCATTAACTGGGCTTAATTATGTCAGCTCATTTACTTCATAGGTCCTAAGATTTGTTTTATTGGCTATATGTCACATACAGAATAGAAAAAGCAAGTAAGATAGACAAAACTTGTATCTGGGGGAAAATCAAGTAGTATGTTAATGGAATTTGATTAAGGAGACTTATAATGATTGATGCCATTATTATAGAGAAATTATTTGATGGGACAGTTCTATAAAATCAAGATAGACTTTGCATGTAAAATCAAGATATGCTTTATGTACTTGTTTTTGTGGTACTGGGGATTGAACTCTGGGATGCTTTACCACTGAGTGACATCCCCAGCTTATTAGGATATGTTGATTGGAAGCTGGAAATGTGAGTTTGGAGTTCAAAAGAGAGCCCTAAGATAGAAGTTGGGAAATTGGCAATATGTAGATGGTATTTAAAGCTGAAAGACTGAGATCAGTGAGGGAAGGAATGTTGCAGGAGGAAAGAAGTGCAAGGACTAACAAAGCTCTGGCTATGTGCACGTTTAAAGGTTAAAAAAAAAACAGGAAGAAGAAAAACTAAAATCAGAACAAGAAAAGTCAGGAAAGTATGAAGACTTGGAGGCCAAGTAAAGAAGTATTTCAAGGAGGGAGTATGAAGTTTTGTTAAATGCTCTGGTAATTCAAAGAAGGTGAAGATTAGGAATTGACGCTTGATTTAGCAATGGGGAGGTTACTGGTGACCTTGTCAAGAACAGTTTGTGAGGTAGGTCGAACATTTTTCTATAGAATATAGGGACAGAGATAATGCTATAAATAAGAACACTCTAACTTGGAGAGGTTATATATTTCTTCAGAATTTACAACCAGTAAATGCGAGAGCTGGGTCCTGCCTTAATGTGACTCTCATACGTTCACACTTTACCAAGCATATTTTACTGTTCCCCTGATTAATGTGACAGTTCAACTTCTAGTTTGGGAAAGCATGTTTGTTTCTTCTTCCTTTAGGTAGTTTAATTCAGCTTATACATAGACATTTCAGTGTCCAGTCTAGAATTTTGTGTGAGGGGAAAAGAAGAGAAATGTTTGGAGGTGCAGGTGAAATGAGAGGTGGGTGGCAGGAGAAAGTCACTTGATTCTACCCTCAAAAAAGGTCTTGGTAGGCATAATTTGCTTTTAGCTTAATCAATAACTGTTGAAATTCATGTGGATTGACAATGGATAGAGCTTAAGTGGAAGATCTCAGATATCCTAATGGCAGTTGCAGAAGTTTAAAATATGATTTATATGCCTCAAAATCTATGAATCACTTTTAAAATTGTGATTTATTTTTGACCAGATAGCTCTGCAGTTCTTCAAATCCTGTAACTCTCGTGCTCAGGGCTGTTTTAGCAATAAGAAATAAGTGTAGTCTCCTGTTACCATCTGCTCATGCCACATGTTCTTTTGAAACTGAATACTGGAACTTCCTTTAACAAAGCAGTCCTAAAGCGTCAGGTTCATTGAGAATGTATTACTTGCCACCCAAATAAGAAAGTATAATCTTTTTAGCTGCTTAGGTGTTCAGAAGGTTGTGTCCCTTACAAGTGTTTAATTCCAGCAACCCTTCTTCCTTCAAGGAAGCAGCTGAATAGTGTAATTTCTTCAGTGTGTGTTATGGTTTAGATGTGAGGTGTCCTTCTGTGTTAATGCAGGAATATTCAGAAGGGATATGATTGGATTGGGAGAGCTGTAACTTACTCAGTGCATCCTGCTTTGAATGGACTGACTGGATGGGAACTCTAGGCAGGTGGAAGTAGTTCACTGGGGATGTGTCCCAGAAAAGTGCATCTTCCCCTGAGGCCTCTTCCCTGTCTCTCTCTCTGCTTCCAGGCTTCCATGAGGCAAGCATTGCTCCTCCACCATGCCCTTCTGCCATGGTGTTCTGCCTTATCTTGGGCCCAGAGCAATGGAATTGGCAAACCATGGATTGAACCTCTGAAACTGTCAGCCAAAATAAACTTTCTTCTAAGTTGTCCTTGTCAGACATATTGGTCACAGCAACAAAAAGCTGACTGAGACAGCATGTTTTATTGTCTGTCTCATTGCATTATAATAAACAAAGTCTTCATTATATGTTTCAGTTTTTCCCCTAAATCTTCCGTAAATTGGTGCCAAATGCAAGAGCAGAACAAAAATTAGTAATCTTAATGACCACTTCCTTTATCACATCATGCTGTGATCCTGACTTGGGCACATTCTTTTGACAAATGATGGTGGAATGCTCTCTGACCATTTGAATGAACCTTTGCAAACTTTTCTTCCTTCATTACTGCTGTGGCAAGAACTTTTAGCTACTTAATGTTTAGTCCCTGCTTCTCACATTCCCCATTGGTAGGAGGGTAATTGAGGCCTACTTATAGGTAGAGAGGGTTTGAGTTTGTTTTTGTTCACAAGTCACAGGGGCCTACCTTATGCAGAGAAAGTACACAGACTGAGAAAATACCGATACTTCTATGAAAATGTTATGAACCTAGGATAGAAATGCATCTTACTTTGCATTTCAGAATTTGAAAAACAATACAGAAGAATTAACATTGATCTGTTGGTTGTTTTTTTATATATAACCTTAAGTATTTTATAGTTTTTAGAAATCACATGGGATACCAACATTACTTGGGATATTATGTAAAAGAATGGTCTTATCAGAATATTACTCCATAGGTTATCAATAGTTTCAAAGGGAAAAACACACAGAGTTACAGTGGAAATATCTGATAGCCACTACTTTAATCGAGTGGTCAAGCTGGCATCACCAGTATTAGGGCAGTATGACATTACATGCTTCCTGGCGTCATGCAGTGCCAAGTGTGCATCACCTGTGGAGTATTCTTGCCAGAATGTTGACTTAGGCTTAATGAAACCTTTACATTCAATTTTCAGTTTATAAGAAAAACAGATGATCGGGGCTGGGATTGTGGCTCAGTGGTAGAGCGCTTGCCTCGCATGCGTGAGGCCCTGGGTTTGATCCTCAGCACCACATACAAAGCAATAAAAGAAAGACATTGTGTCCATCTACAACTAAAAAAAAAGTTAAAAAAAAAAAAAGAAAAACAGATGATCATCATAAAAAGACAGAAAAGTCTAAAATGTGGAGCATTGAACAAGTACTTGACTTTGTGTTCTTTCTTAAAACCTAATATTAAAGCCGGCTGTGGTGGTGGTGCACACCTATAATCCCAGTGACTTGAAAGGCTGAGGCAGGAGGATCTCAAATTCAAAGCCGTCCTCAGTGTCTTCATGAGGCTGTCTCAAAAATAAAAATAAAAAGGGCTGGGGATGTGGCTCAGTGGTTAAGTACACCTGGGTTCAATCCCTGGTATAGATAAACAAATAAATAAATAAGGTAGTTGTTTTGGAACTAAAGAGACATAACAACTGCTTTTGTGTGTTTGGGCTTCCATAACAAAATGCCATAGAATGCATGACTTAAACAACAGTTTATTTTCTCACAGTTCTGAAGCTGAAGTCCCATATAAAGGTCTGTCCTCTTGGCTTGCAGATGGCTGCCTTCTCACTGTGGCTTCATAATGGTGGGGAGCAAGAGACCTCTTGTGTCCTTTTCTCCTCTTATAAAAGCCCTGGCCCTATCACCTTACGGTGCTGCCCTTTTGACCCATTTAACCTTATTACCTCCCCACAGACCCTGCCTCCAACTACAGTCATATTGAGGTTAGGCTTCAAAATATGAATTTTGGGAGGACACAGACATCAAGTCCATAACAACCACCAAGTGCCTAAAACCTGAGAATTTACAGGTTTGGGGGAAAAAGGTAGAAAAGACATTTTGTAGATAATTGAAGTAATTTGAATACAGACTCAATTGTAGATGCCCTTAGAGAATTATTATGGTGTTGATGATGGGGACCATGACACTGGTGTATTTTTGAAGGAGAATGCCCTTATTCTTAAGTTCTGCATTTAAAAGTATTTAGGGGTGAATTGTCATGCTATTTGTTAGTTACTTTCAAATGATTCAGTGAAAATAAATAAGTAGACAAAATGTCCATATATACACGTGTGTATATATATCCACGTGCATGTCTACATAGCATATATGTAGATGTTCACATTGACAAGGGAAAGATGAAAATAGATTTGTTGAGTAATATATCTTTTTTTGGTACTAAGGATTGAACTCAGGGTTACTTGACCACTGAGCGACGTCCTCAGCCCTATTTTGTGTTTTATTAGAGACAAGGTCTCACTGAGTTGCTTAGCACCTCACTGTTGCTGAGGGTGGCTTTGAACTCGCAATTCTCCTGTCTCAGCCTCCCGTTGTTGAAATCTTTATACTGTTCTTTGCATGTTTTGTATAGTTGAAATTTCTGAGTAAAAATTTGAGAATGAGGAGTTGGAAAAAAGTAAAGTTTATCTTATGATTTTTTAATGGCACAACAAAATTAAAAAAAAAAAACTTAAGGGAAGACAGGGGTAAAAGATCTGTTTTAAATTTTTCCTAGAGATTTCTAGACCTTCATGTATCTAGTGAAGAAAACTAAAAAAATAAGAGGAAGATAATTGGGAAATGACACTGAACTAGGAAAAAAGTGTTTGGATGAGCAAATAATCAGCAAAGTCAAATTGGCAGTTGTGTAGGCCACAAAAGATGATTGAATGTGGGAAGAATAGATGTCAGTAGTGAAGGGCAAAGCATCCTCTTTCCTCACTTCTCTTGTAAGGCACAGGGTCTCCACAGTGTTGGAAAACTCTGTCCTGGCGTATCATTATAGAGCGACCGTTGATCTCTTCATGTAGTGGCATTTCTTGAGTGTCCATAAATGACATCTTAAATGGAACTCTAGAGTATGTGAGGCTTTTTGTGGTAAAGAAACGGAAGCACTAAGTTAAAGATCAGAAGTTTCAGGATGTGCATTGTACTAGGGAATGAATTATCTATGAGCAGGAGCAAGTGAAGGCAAGTGACAAGTACAGGTGTGTCAGACAAAAATGAGATAGAAATATGCTTGAAAGACAAAGACGCATTTAATAGAAATGGATTGAAATGATAATGAGAGCATGATTAAGGGACTAAGAGCCTTGACAGAGTCTAGGGGGAGTTAGGTTTAGCAAACAAGAGATGTTTTTTCCTTTAAAGAATTAAGCTAAAATTGTATGTGAAACC
The DNA here is from genome assembly GCA_004024805.1 of Geosciurus inauris. Lineage (NCBI taxonomy): Eukaryota > Metazoa > Chordata > Mammalia > Rodentia > Sciuridae > Geosciurus > Geosciurus inauris. The sequence goes on along the minus strand of PVHX01008210.1, from coordinate 70,172 downwards.
CTTAACATAGTTCTTGGCACACAGTGGGAGCTTAATAAATGTTAGGTATTGTTCTTCTCTGTTTGTTCATTCAATAAATGCATATTGACTCTTTTTAAGTCAATAAAATTTTTAGGTGCTATAAATCACCTCATATTCTGGTGGAATGCAGTTTGCTTGATAATAATTAAATAACAAAGACTGTGGCCTTACAGTCTTATAGATTTTATCCTTGAGGAACAAAGGCTGCTGAAACAGATGAATTTGTAAACAGATAACTACACAAGGGATGATAAGTATTTGTATCAAGCCTTTGGAAAGTGGAATGAAAATACAGTTGTTGGACTAGTGAAGCCCTGGGTTCACCAGTGTACCCCATAGCACCAAGGCTGGCCATGGAATTTGCCAAGGTACCCACAGTACAGGGGCTTGCTGTGAGGTTTGCCAGGGTCCCCACAGCAGAGGGACTAGCCTTTGAAAAGAGTATAGACCTAAAATAATTCTTGCTAAATTAAATATATTTTGAAAACCTTCTGATTGGGGGTGTAGCTCAGTAATAGAGTACTTGTCTAGCATGCGCAAGCCTTGAGTTCCATCTGCCCTACAAAAAAAAAAAAAACAGAAAATGAAAAACAAAAAAAGAAAACTCTATGTTGTGGCCATATGTACAACTTTAAAACAGAATAAAGGAACCTGGTGAATCAGAACCACTTTATTAACTGCATTTTAATGGAAAACACAAAGGCAGGGGAAAAACCAATAAGGTCCAAGAATTTAACTTGAAGATTAGGACTTTATTCAACCCAGATCCTTTCTTCTATTCTCCCTCTTTCAGAGATGGACGTTATTACTGTTTTATGTTTGATGTTATTTAGAATTATTTGAAGTGTGCACCCGGGCATGGGCACACATCTGTGTGTGTGTGTGTGAACATATCCACTGTGTTTTGGAGATTGTCTTATATGGCAGTGTTCCATTGTGGAACTTTATCATAATTTATTTAATTCATTCCTCATTGATGGATGTTGAAGTTCTTTCCATGTGTCTTTTAAGAATTATAGAATCCTTGAACGCACAAAAATAGGAAAAAAAAATAATGTAATGAACACTTTGGTACTAAAAAGAGCTCCAGTAATTATTTTCAGTTTAGGTTCACTGGTGAGTAGACTCTGAGATGGAGATTAGTACTTGGTTTATTAGGGAGTACTCTTGGGATCAACAGTCAGAGAAAGAAGCAGGTTTGGTCCAGGGTGAAAATTGTGTTTTGATAAGTTTCAAAGGAATCTCAGTTGATCCTGGGGGCAGTTCTGAACATAGAATGAGCCTTCAGAGATACCTTGAATTGGCCCCAGGGAACTGGGCCTTTGTATTTCTGCATCTGTCCTTGAATATGGGATGTGTCCTGAGGAAGGGACTAGAGCTTGGGCAAGTCATCTCTGGCTGAGGTGATCTGTTCTGGGTGCTGACAACCCATGCCTGTGTGCCAGGAGCTCTCTTACTAGGTGGATGGTAAGTCCTTCTTTCCTGAAGGAGGATGTGTTTCATCTCTCTCCCTTCCAACAACTCTTGTTCCATATTCTGTTCCCTCTCCCAACTGCCACTGAATTCAGCCATCATGTGGCTTTATACTGTAAGCACTATAGTTCCACTTATATTTCAGTGAGCAATGTGTTTTGGTAAATTCTTGATAAACCAGCTTGCCTAGAAATAGAAATGGAATTTGTGGTAAGCAAAGACAATGTGGCCTAGTAAAGAGATTTTCATTTTAGAAATCAGGAGATCCATGTGCACCTCTGAACTCTGGGATCAGTTTGCTGTGTGATCTCGAGAGAGATGCTAATGGATCTAAATCCTAAATACCCACCTGAATAAAAGTCTGCAGGATGGTAATGAACTATATTTTTCTCCACTTTAGATTGGGAAACCAGATTTTTTTAAAAAAATATTTTCTTAGTTGTCAATAGACCTTTATTTTATTTATTTATATGTGGTCCTGAGAATCGAACCCAGTGCCTCACACATGCCAGGCAAGTGCTTCACCACTGAGCTACAACCCCAGCCCCAGATTTTTTCCCCCCAATTACAAAATCCTTTCTTTCAAACACTTAAACATAAAAAAAAAAAGCAAAACAGCACTGACCCATGAAATGAATAGTTTGGCAAAGACTAATTGCATTCCTGCCATTCACAGGGGACACTGGTTATTGAGATTTCTTGTGCCATTTTGGGAACATATTTTCTAAGGTATAATTTTTTTGAGATTCTTGCCTCTTTCTTCTCACTTTCCTTTCTCCTTCACCTTCTGCTTCCCTCCTTCCTTTTCTTACTCATCTTGGAAGGTGGTAGGTAGTCTTCTTGTCCGTGACCCTACATATTTCATCAGCCCCTGAACTTACTGTTCTTTCTTTATGTCTCATATTTTTGTTTTTCTTTCATAGCTATCATCATTTTAGCTAAGCTTCTTATCATTGTGCACCCAGGCTTATTACAATAGGATCATATTTGGTTTCTCTGTAGTTTAGTGTTAACCCAACCATTATACTATCTTAAAAAGAACATGTTACTTCTGTTTAGATACATACTTATTGGGCCATTAAATCTCACAGTTTGGCCCAGTTGAAGATCAGTATGAATCCTTGTAGTATTTTCCCTTTTCCCAAACCCTATGGTTAGTAAATTCTGGTTAAGTACAGAATAATTTATCTTAGTATTAAGATAAATTCAGAGTGTAGAATCTGAATTTATTGATGACTTCCATGGAGATTAGTGTCATGATAATAGTACTCATCTTTTACTTAGAGTTGTTAGTATTTAAAAATACTTTTTTCTTTTCTTTGATTCTGAGAGTACCATTGCATAAAACCTGTATCAAAATTCATGTTGCATCTTTATCAACCTGATGTGTTGAACGCCAAGTCTATCTTTTGTATCTCTGAAATTGTTTTCATATTCATATTATTGTTCCCATTCTTATCAACAAACTTTATAATGTATTTATAAAGTGTCAGCTGACACTATATGGCTGACACTGTTAAGACTAGTATGGTTGTGAATATGCAGATTGCAGTTCTTTCTCTTAGGGAGCTTAAAGAGCAATATTGGAGAGAGCTGTTAGACAGAGAGGCTGGAATTAAGTGCTGAGAAGTCACTGCTGTCAGGTTAAAATTCAGCCTCTCTAAACTGGCTGAGCCAGTACTTTGTGCTCTGATGCATAAACAGGACACTACCTGTTTACTCCTATTGTCAGCCCTTCTATTTGCACTGTTCAGAAGGAATAGAAATCTTAACTCTGGGGCTTTCAATGTGTGATTCCTTGAGCCTCTTCCTTGGTTCTGTTCTAGTCATTCCATTCATTTCTTAGGGAAATCCTCCCTGGACTGCTACTGTCTTGGTTAGGGAATCTATCTACTTTTTGTGCCTCCATGTCTTAAGATGGTGGTAGTTATTAGTTTGCATGTTGTGTAAGGCACATTGGCTAATTAAATTGTGTCAGTTTTACTCCTTCTACACCTACCACCATGTAGGCACAAAATGGAAACTTGGGAAATACTGTTCTGAAATATATATTAATTATTGTTGTTTTAAGATCAGAACCTAATTTGAAAGTCTTTGTAGTATTGAGATGAAAGTTTGTAATATTTCTAATCGTGCAGAACAAATCGCCATATTTACACTGTAAATTTCCATAATTTGAGTTGTATTTGATAAGCATATACAGCAGTACTTTTTTTAAAATTGTTTTTACCTTTACTTTATATATTTTTTATGTGGTGCTGAGGATTGAACCCAGTGCCTCACGTATGCTAGCCAAGTTCTCTACCACTGAGCCACGATTTCAGCCCCCTATACAGCAGTACTTTTATGTTGTGGCAGAAAGTGAATGAAAGATGTTGACCTGTTGAAAAGTCCAACCTTATTAAATGTTAAGTGATAGTGCTGGAAGAAACCAGTAGATGTGCAAGCAGTGTGTGAACTAGCAAAATCTGTTTTTTAAAAAGATAATCTTTACTGAGCATCTGCCGTGTACTAGGTGTTATACTAGTTGTATTTCATCTGTGGTCCCTTAATCTTAATCTTTATGAAAGTTTTCCAAGAGGAGCTGTTATTATCCCTTCCCTTGGGGAAACGAGACCTTGTGAGAGAATTTTATTGAGATCACATTGAAGAGCCAGAAATTGAATATAGGCCTTCTGTGTAGTGTTCTTTTAGTTATTATTTTAGTTGACTGAAGTACAATTTTATTATTTCTATAGAGAACTAAGAAATACCTGATCAGTGAGACCCTGTCTCTACATAAAACACAAAATAGGGCTGGGGATGTGAGTCAGTGGTCGAGTACCCCTGAGTTCAATCCCCAGTACCAAAAAAAAGAAAAAAAATACCTGAAACTAATCAAGAGATGGCCAACTTTTTCTTTTAAGATCCCTTTTTTTATGATTTGATTTTTTGACTTAAAATTTTTATTAATTATAACAGGTCTGGAGGAAACTAAGCCTTAGAAATAAGGTGGTATGATCAAAGACTACATAATTAGTGGCAGAATGAGAAAGTAGAATCTAGAACTCTTGACATTTGACTTTTGGAGCTTTATCTTTTTTTAAAATATATTTTTAGTTATAGATGGACACAATATCTTTATTTTATTTATTTATTTATTTATTTATTTATTTATTTATTTATTTATTTATTTATATGTGGTGCTGAGGATCGAACCCAGTGCCTCACGCGTGCTAGGCAAGCGCTCTACCACTGAGCCACAACTCCAGCCCTTGGAGCTTTATCTTTTAAACATTTTTTAGTAGATATCTCTAAGTGTAATTTGATCAGGATTTTGATATAAACACAAATGAAAATGGAATGTTCATTGTATTCATCTGTTCTTAGAAGCATACCGAATTTATAAGTTAATGCTAAAATTTGAAATATAGCATTTCCCTGAATGTCTTACTATTACATGTGTAATTTTTTTTTTGGAGTTTCTGTTAAAGTTAATACCATACAGATTATTTAGTCATTGGCTTACTCACTTTTGCTTTTGTTTTTTTTTTTTTCATTAAAATAGTTTTGTTTTTTTTTTAATTTCAATGAATCCTGTTCTGTGACTTATTTAATTTAAAGCTTTTTTGGGGCCTATCTAGTTTTCTTCCAAGGATAAATGATGATGTTGGAAACATTGAGAATGGATTATTAACAAATAAATAGACTAGTTGAATGTTGACGGCTGAAAAACTGCATGCTTCAGATTTACATTGTCCTTTTTTCCCCTTAGGAAAAGGTCCCTTATGGTACTGATTTAGAATGTCTTGGCTTATTAGTTATTGTGAGACATTCAAATTTAAATATCTTTGACCTAATCAATGATTAGGCCCTGGCTAATTTGCCCATTTTGAGGTTCAATTAGTTGCTTAGAACTAGGTTTAGGGGGCAGCTGATTCTCTGGTAGTCTCACTTAATCGTTAGAAGCATTTGTGCTGTCAGCTTAAACCATGTTATCCTTTATTTCATATTATTTAATTATTGCTCCTGGTGGCTTTTCTAGTTTCAATTTTATTTTGTTATAAAATTTTTAAAGTTTAAGAAAAAAAAAAGTTTTTAGACATTTAGTACCATATGCAGTTTGGTCCTGGATCTGTTGCTTTCTCTTTTAGGCAGGCAGTATGCCCTGCCTTCCAGTCGTCAGGAGTCTAGAGAAACAGTGTTCTTTGCAGAGCTCACCAGGAGGTGTTCAATGCCTTGGGCTTGCGTACTTACATGAGAGAAATCTTGGTGATGTAATTGAAAGCTGAGTGTTGTCACCATGGAAAAATGAACTCCTTCCAGATTCTCTTTTCCAGAAAGTCATTGTTGGATATGTTGCACAGCCAAAAACATGCTATTCTAAATTTATTAAAACTGGTTCATAGCTTTGTTCTCTTTTCTAATATCAAATAGGAATATGGAAATGCTTGTTAGTGTAATGGTAGTTTATGAAACAATCATGACATAAATAGGGCAAATAGGGTGTTATTACTAGGAAGTGTTATTTTGAATTTTTTTTTTTTTGGTGGTATTGGGGATTGAACACAGGGTTGCTCTACCACTGAGCTACATCCCCAGCCCTCTTAATTTTTTAAAAAATTTTGATACAGGGTCTTATTAAGTTGCTGAGGCTGGCTTCAAACTTGGGATCTTCTTGCCTCAGCCTCCTGAGGCACTGGGATAACAGGCATGTGCCACCATGCCATGTGTATTTTGAATGTTTTCTTTAAATGAGTACCTTTTACTTGAGCAAAAATGATGAATTTTTTTTGAGGGGGGGTGTGAAGGGAACCCAACTGATGAAAGGTATGCCTTCTAACAGCAGCAAAAAAAGATATAATGTAGATTGTTTTTGGTGAGCATTCCAGTGTCCTTCATACTTTTTCACTTGCTTCATTTTCATTTCCATGATTTTTTCCTTTTATTGACAGTCTGTCAGGCGGTAGGTGACCCCTAGTGTTTAATAAGATCCGTCAGAGTCCACTTTTCTATGGAGCTCTTTTTGTCTATTCAGTCTTTTCTAAATTCTCTGAACTCCTACTATTTAGTTCCTTAAGCATATAATTTATAACAGTTAAGTGTTGTTTTACCAATTAAAATTAATTTTATTATATGAAGGAATAATTCTTTGTACTCTCCTAATCCTCTCATATTACGGAGATATGAGTCCAAAAAAGAAATTCTTTGCCTTAAGATTTAGGACTTAACAAGGAAAGATGTCTGTGACTTTCAGATGTAACAAGTTTGGAATGAATGTGTCCGAATGCGGTTCTCACTGAGCATATTCTTTTGAATGTTTCCACTCTGCAAAACAGTCTTGAGTTAATGGGCATTGCTCTTTACTACAAGTTTAGAGACATGGACTCCATCTCTTGTCACTTCATGACACTGCTTCAGTGACTGTGAGAGAAGAAGTGATCATAATACTTATGATTTGTTGAAGGAATAACTGGAATTATTTTTATTTATATGTACACAATTCTTAGAAGAATTCCTGGCATTTCTAAAGTTCATGATAACTCTGGTCTAATCAGTCTGTGTGGACTTACTGAGCACTGTTTTTGTATTTGACCTGGTTTATTTGAAGAGGCAGATAGATGATTTGGGGTCAGACGGCAGGATTTGCACTTGGGCCCCTTGACTTACTGATTCTGGGTCTTGGGGTGAGGAATGCTTATGCCTCGTTTCCTATTCTGCCAACCTGGAAAGACTGTTTTGAAAAGATTTGAAATGAAATAATATACATAAAATTGCATTATCAGCTGTACAGTATTAAATATGAGTACTGAAACCATTGGCTTTTCATTGGCAAATTTTAAAAATCGTGAATGCCTGTGCTGAAGATTTGTGTCTAATTTTTTAAACACCAGAACTTGGGATGTGATAAATTAGTCATATTTGTTTGGAAATAACAAATTTTTAAGTGGTCAGAATTTACTACCAAGAATATATGCTTATTTTCAAATTGTACAACTTGGCTTTGTAATAAAGAGGTATAATATGGTTTTTTAATCTTTTTTTCATATTTTATTTATTTGTTCTATTTAGGCTTACATGATAACAGAATGCAATTTGATTCATTGTACATAGATAGAGGATAACATATCAAATCTCTAGTTGTGAGTTGTATAGAATCACAACATACATGCAGTCATACATAAAGTTAGGGCTATGATGATCATCATATTCCACCACCTTTACTGTCTCCATGCCCTCTCCCCCCTTACACCCCTGTGAACAGAGTTCCTCCATTGTTCCCATGTCCTTCCCCACATTATGGATCAGCATCCACTTATCAACAAGTACATTCGGCATTTGGTTTTCTGAGATTGGCTTACTTTACTTAGCATGATTTTCTCCAACTCTATCCATTTACCTGCAAATGCCATAATTTTATTCTCTTTTATTGCTGAGTAATATTCCATTGTGTATATATACCACAGTTTCTTTATCCATTCATCTATCAAAGGGCATCTGGGTTGGTTCCACAGATTAGCTATTGTGAATTGAGCTGCTATAAACATTGAAGTGGCTGCAGCACTGTAGTATGCTGTTTTTAAGTCTTCTGAGTATAGACCAAGAAGTGGGCTAGCAGGCTCAAATGGAGGTCCTATTCCAAGTTTTCTAAGGAGTCTCCATACTGCTTTCCAGATTGGTTGTACCAATTTGCAGTTCCACCAGCAATGTATGAGCGTGCCTTTTCCCCAACAACCTTGCCAACACTTATTGTTGTTTGTATTCTTGTTTTTTTTTAATATTTATTTTTTTAGTTGTAGGCGGACAGAATATCTTTATTTTATTTTTATGTGGTGCTGAGGATCGAACCCAGTGCCTCACGCATGCTAGGCGAGCATGCTACCACTGTGCCATAACCCCAGCCCTGTTGTTTGTATTCTTGATAGTTGCCATTCTGACTGGCATGAGATGAAATCTTAGGGTAGTTTTGATTTGCATTTCTCTGATTGCTAGAGATGTTGAACATTTTTTCATATATCTGTTGATGAATTGTATATCTTCTTCTGTGAAGTTTGTGTTCATCTCTTTGGCCCATTTATTGATTGGGTTGTTAGTTTTTTTGGTGTTAAGTTTTTTCAGTTCTTTATATATCCTGGAGATTAGTGCTCTATCGGATGTGTGTGTGGCAAAGATTTGTTCCCAGAATGTCGGCTCTCTGTTCACTTCATTGATTATTTCTTTTGATGAGAAGAAGCTTTTTAGTTTGAATCCATCCCGTTTGTTGATTCTTGATTTTACTTCTTATGCTATAGGAGTCTTGTTAAGGAAGTATGGTCCTAATCCGGCATGATGAAGATTTGGGCCTGTTTTTTCTTCTGTTAGGCGTTGGGTCTCTGGTCTGATTCCCAGGTCCTTGGTCCACTTTGAGTTGAATTTTGTGCATGGTAAGAGATAGGGGTTTAGTTTCATTTTGCTGTATATGGATTTCCAGTTTTCCCAGCATCATTTGTTGAACAGGCTATCTTTTCTCCAGTGTACATGTTTAGCTCCTTTATCTAGTATAAGGTAACTGTATGTAAGTGGGTTCGTCTCTGTGTCTTCTATTCTATACCATTGGTCTACATGTCTATTTTGGTGCCAGTACCATGCCGTTTCTGTTACTGTAGCTTTGTAGTATAATCTGAGGTCTGGTATTGTGATGCCTCCTGCTTCACTCTTCTTGCTAAGGATTGCTTTGGCTATTCTGGGTCTCTTATTCTTTCAAATGAATTTCATGATTGCCTTTTCTATTTCTATAAGGAATGACGTTGGGATTTTAATTGGGATTGCATTGAATCTATATAGCGCTTTGGGTAGTATGGCCATTTTGACAATATTGATTCTGCGTATCCAGGAGCATGGGAGATTATTCCATCTTCTAAGGTCTTCTTCAATTTCTTTCTTCAGTGTCTTATAGTTTGCATTGTAGAGGTCTTTCGCCTAAAGAGGTATAATATGTTTTAGAGGCAAATATTGTAATATCATGTTGTTCTTATAACATTTTCAGGTTTGAAAACACAATGGCAGGAAACAGCCTTGTTCTACCCATTGTGCTTTGGGGTCGCAAAGCACCAACACATTGTGTCTCAGCAGTGCTTTTAACAGATGATGGGGCCACAATTGTAACGGGATGCCATGATGGACAAATATGTCTCTGGGATCTTTCAGTAGAATTAGAAGTAAGTATTGAAATGTCTGTTGTACATCATAAATACAAGAAGCTACTTATTAGAAAATGACACAGTACTGGAATAATACTTGAATTCATAATAATTTCCTGCAGAATATGTTATGATTAACATTGCTTGTATGCAGATTATCTCTTTACATTATTATACTTGATATCTGCTTGTTTTTAGCAATTTTCAAATGTATCTACTTTGAGTGACTTAATATTTATTACATTTAGGATATTTGAAAAGATTATGATACATAATGAAAGAAATTTTTGAATGCATTGAAAAACAGTTTAAGGGATATGGCTTAGTGGTATAAGCTTGCCTTGCATATGTCCTCAGCACTCCAGAAAATAACAAACAAAAAACAATTTAAAACATTCATACCTTCTAAAGTAAATGCTTTTGAAGATGGCATAACTTTTTGTTTTTTTTTTTTTAACCAGGGATTGAACTCAGGGGCACTCAACCACTGACCACATCCTCAGCCCTATTTTGTGTTTTATTTAGAGACAGGGCCTCACTGAGTTGCTTAGCAGCTCACCACCATTGCTGAGGCTGGCTTTGAACTTGTGATTCTCCTGTCTTAACCTCCCAAAGTGCTGGGATTGCAGGCATGTGCCACTGCACCCGGCAAGATGGCATAACTTTTTATAAAATCTTTTTATAAGTCACATAGGTATTTCTAAAATCACTATATATTTATTGTTGTTCTTTTGCCCATTTAGAAAAAAAATTTTTTCTTTGCTTACTTTTTAATATTGGTTATTTTTTGATTATTGAATTATATGATTTCTGGTGCTGGGGATTGAACCCTGGACCTCATGCATGGTAGGCAAGCACTCTACCACTGAGATACATCCCTAGCATTGTTGTAAGGATTCTCTATGTGTTCTTGGTACACATTTAACAGATATTTAACTTGCAAATATCTTCTTCCATTTTGTTGGTTATCTTTCACTTTCTTGACGGTGTCCTTTAAAGCACAAAATATTTTAATTTTGATGAAATCTAATTTATCTATTTTCCTTTTGTTTTCTTTTGCTTTTGTTAAGATTATTCATTCTCCCATTGAATGGTCTTGATGCTCTTGTGAAAAATAAATTGAGTATAGATGCAATGGATCTGTATCTGACTTTCAGTTCTTTTCCATTGTTTTCTATGTCTGTTCCTATACCATGTAATACTGTTTTGATTTTTATTGGTTTATATTAAATTTTGAAATTGGAATATGTGAATCCTTCAATATTGCTCTTATTTTTCACCATTATTTTGGCTATATGAGGGTCACTTAAATTTTCATACAAATTTTAGGATCAACTTGTCAATATCTATAAAGAACCCATTTGGGTTTTTGATAGAGAATATATTGAATTTATGTATCAGTTCGGGGAGTATTGCCATATTAAGTTTTCTGATGTGTGAACATGCAATATCTTTCCATTTATTTAGATATTCATTTTTTCAACAATATTTTGTAGTTTTCAGCATGTAAGTTTTGTACTTCTTTAATGACATTTATTTCTCAGAATTTAAGTGTGTAATCTGTTATAAATAGAATTACTTTATTTTCTATTACTGATCGGATGATTGTGAGCATTAAGTGATTAGAGTTCACTATTTACTCTTAGTTTTTAGTATTCTGAGCAAAATTTTTCAAATCGTATCTGTATATTTATATCGAATATTTAACATGATTAGTAATCAAAGGGTTTTTTAAATGTGATATTTACACCAGCAAATTTTTGTATTTCTAGGTTAATCCTCGAGCACTGTTATTTGGTCATACAGCGGCAATCACTTGTTTGTCTAAAGCTTGTGCTTCTAGTGACAAACAGTATATTGTGAGTGCATCTGCAAGTGGGTAAGTTTTGGTCAGCTTGCTCTTTTTTCTAAAATTTTACATAGTTTTAAAAACTTGTTTTTTTAAAAAATATTTTTTAGTTGTTGATGGACCTTTATTTTATTTATTTATATGTGGTGCTGAGAATTGAATCCAGTGCCTCACGCATGCTAGGCAAATGCTCTAACACTGAGCCTCAACCCCAGCCCTAAAAACTTGTTTTTTAATTTGCACAAAAGAATGGTATATATTTATGTGTTACTATTTGATGTTTATATTTTTTTTACTTACGTCTTTATAACTAGTATTGCATGTTAGTAAGTAGGGAGTTGTTTTGTTTGCTTATTTGTTTGTTGTTTGTTTCTTTTGGAGTTATCTTCTTCCATTGTCCAAACAGAAAGGGAGATATTTGAATGATGATTTTAAAGATGTGGATTTTATACTGTTAATTATTTTGTAATACTTCCATTGTAATTTATGATTTTTTCTTTGCCTTGCTTTTGAGAAACTCAGAATTCTATAAAAGTTTAATTGTGATCTCCATGGCATTGTTATTGAGTCAGTAGACAACTCTGAGATTTTTTTAAAAATCCTGAATGATACTAGACTGGCATATATTTGAGAGATGAAACTATGAGAAAGTTTGTGCAGTTATATTGATGTATGTTAATGTATTAACTATGTGTTCCTAAGTCTTAGAATATAGCTTGCTTTTGGAGAAGTAGGTCATTAAATAATAATAGCATTAGGGCCCAGAGTTTGAGGAATTTTTCAAAATGTTCCTGGTACTTTGAAAATTGTATATTGATCCCATGTACTATTGAAGCAAGTTAGGGAATTTGAAGAAAATTAGACATTGTTTTCCCTCTTCTCCCATAATTTATGGATTAGAAGAGAACCTTATGTAATTCTTTGGAACAAGAAGAGGTATTGTCAGGTAACAGTGTAGTACCTTGGGTAAATGAAAGGATAGTTTACACTAGAATGCTTGTTATAAATTGAGTGTTCTCTGAAAAATTATATCAGGTGAGATGTAAGAAAATGATACTGTAAGCATAACCCTAGTAATATCAGGATCATTGCATTTTATTAGCATTTTCTTCTGTTAAATCTTATTTCTTCAAAATAAAAAGCATATTGACATTTCTAATTTTCAATGCTGGATCTTTGTTTTGTTATGTAACAGTGTGTGTGTGTGTGTGTGTGTGTGTGTGTAGTGTGCGCACACTTAATAAATTTGCAATTGATTCAGAATCAAAACTGGAATATTATATTTAATTTGCAAAGCACTGGAATTCAGTTGATTTCAACTTTGGCTTGTTTTTTGCAGTGCTGCATTTTAAGCTGTATTTAACAAATGGTAACACTCAGTAGTTTAAAAGTCTATGTCTTGTTTTTGTCACTTAGTTCTTGTGTGTTACCTGGAGGCTAGGCCTGGCTTCATCATCACCCTTACTTTAGGTTGATGTAGCAGCCACTGTCTAGAACAGAGGCAGAAGAAAAAGAGTTCTGAAGGGCCTTGCAGTATTTCTTTCCAGAACTGCTCCCAAGACTCCACCAACAGTAGGGAACAAGGAGGTGCATTCCTACTGTAGAGAGGATGTGAACTGAGTGGGGTGGATAGGTTGGAAGGGGTGTTGGGATGGTAAATGGGAGCACTGGAAATTTTGGCCAACAGCAATAATGAGTATAAGCTGTATTCTGTAATACATTAGTGTTATCAGAAGATTAATTTTAAACCACTGTGACAAATTCAAACAGTACTTTCAGCAAATCAGACTCAAAGTTAGCTATTGTTTTGTTTTATAGAGAGATGTGCCTCTGGGATGTGAATGATGGCAGATGCATTGAGTTTACAAAATTAGCCTGCACACATACTGGCATACAGGTTAGTATATATTTCTGTGACTAAGTCAGTATAGTTTACTACAAGTTTATAATTTAAAAATGTTTGAAATATTGATCATGTATTTTATGTGAAAATGGTGGGAAGGAATAAGACTAGAATTGTAGTAAAAGTATTCCTCATAAAATGCTAAAGTTGGGCAGATAATAAAATGGAGAACACCAGTTAGGAAAGGTTTAGGATAAGCCAATTACCACTGTTGTTTTAGGTTCTCTTGATTACCCAAAAGAGAGCTTGTGTTAGTGAGCTTTCCAGTACTATAACAAATACCCAGGGGGCTGGGTTTGTGGCTCAGTGGTGGAGCGCTTGCATCACATATGAGGTACTGGGTTCCATCCTCAGCACCACATAAAATAAATAAATAAAGATATTGTGCCCATCTACAATTAAAAAAAATCCCAACAACAAAAAACAAATACCCAGGACAATCAACTTATAAAGATAAAAGGTTTATTTTTTATTATGGTTTTAGAAATTCTAGTCCATGATTAGGCAGACACATGCTTTTAGGCCTTTGGTGGAAGTATTAGATGGCAATGGCAGGGAGTATGTAGTGGAGCAAAACTGCTCACCTCATGGCCAGGAAGCAAAAGAGAGGAAGAGACTGGGGTTCCCCAATACCCTTTGGGGCATGCCTGAAATGACCCAAAGACCTCCTGCTGGGCCCCACCTGCTAAAGGATCCACTATCTACCAATAGCACCACCCTGGGGACCAAGCCTTTATGGACCTTTGGGAGACACTTTGGATCCAAATTGTAACAGAGCTTCTTTACTGCTTGGGTAAGTGCTCCCGATTTTAAAGAATGGAATTCTTTCTTGCCAAAGCGTTATGATTCCATTTGTGATTAACATAAATTTATATACCTTTTGGGTCATGTCTCCTTTTTTTTGGTACCATGAATTAAACTCAGTGGTACTCGACCATTGACCACATCCTCAGCCCTGTTTTGTGTTTTATTTAGAGACTGCGTCTCACTGAGTTGCTTAGCACCTTGCCATTGCTGAGGCTGGCCTTGAACTTGTGATTCTCCTGTCTCAGCTTCCCAAAGTGCTGGCATTACAGGCATGTGCCACTGCCTGTGTCCTTTTTTGAAGTTAGAATATCATTTTTATTTTTTTCATATTTTTTATTGGTGCATAATGGTGAAATTCATTGTTACATATTTGTACATGCACACATGTAAGCATGTAATTTAGCCAATATCCTTTCCCTCCCTTCCTCCCTTCCCCTGGTCTGCTTCGTCTCCTTTCAATTTTCATGAGATTTCCCTACCCCTTATTTTCCTGTTTTCTCTCTAGCTTACACATATGAGAGAAAACATATGACCCTTGACTTTCTGAGACTGGCTTGTTTGTTCGCTTAACATAATGTTGTCAAGTTCCATCTATTTTCCTGCAAATGACATAATTTCATTTTTCTTTATGGCCAAATAAAACTCTATTTTATATACCACATTTTCTTTAAGCATTCATTCATTGACAGACATCTAGGCCAGTTTCATAGTTGGGCTATTGCAAATTGTGCTGCTATAAACATGGGTATGCATATAATGCTATAGTGTGATGACTTTAATTCTTTAAGATAAATATTGAGGAGTGGGATACCTAGCTGGGTCATATGGTGGTTCCATTTCTACTTTTTTGAGGAACCTCCATGTTGATTTCCATAGTGGTTGTACTTATTTACAATCCTGCCAACAGTGTAAAAGTGTTCATTTTTCTCCATATTTTTACAAGCATTTCTTCTTATTTGTATTCTCAATGGCTGTCATTATAACTGGAGTGAGAGGAAATCTCAGTTTTGATTTACATTTTCCTAATTATTAACAGTGTTGAATTTTGATCCATTTTGAGTTGACTTTTGTGCAGAGTATCAGATAAGGGTCTAGTGTTATTCTTCTACATATGAATAACCAACTTTCCCAGCACTGTTTCTTAAAAAGGCTGTCTTTTCTCTAATGTATGATTATGGCACCTTTAACAAGGGTTGGGTGATTGACTCAGTGTAGGTTATCTCTGTGTCTTCTACTCTGTTCCATCGATAGCCTGTTTTTATGCCAGAGCCATACTGTTTAAAAAAGTTTTTTTTTTTTTTGGTTGTAGGTGGACACAATACCTTCATTTTATTTATTTTTATGTGGTGCTGAGGATTGAACCCAGTGCCTCACACATGCAAGGCAAGAGCTCTACCACTGGGTTACAACCCAGCCCCACAGTTTTGGTTAATATAACTGAACAGTATAATTTGAAGTCAGGTATTCTGATGCCACCAGCATTGTTTTATTGGCTTAAAATTGCTTTGGCTATTCTGGGTCTTTTATTCATGTCCAAAAATGAATTTTAGGACTGTTTTTTTTTTTAGTTTGTGAAGAATATCATTGATATTTTGATGAAGATTGCCTTGAATCCATATGTTGCTTTTGGTAATGTGGTCATTTAAATAATATTAATTTTGCCTATCCATGAACATGGGGGGGGTCTTTATATATTCTTGTGTCTTCTTCAATTTCTTTCTTTGAATCTTCAGTGTTCCATGATTTTCATTGTAGAGGTCTTTTGTCTCCTTGGTTATTTATTCTGAGCTTTATTTTTTCTGTTTTGTTTTTTTTGAGGCCTTTGTGAATGGAATTGCTTTCCTGATTTCTTTCTAAGCAGATTCATTTTTGGTATATAGAAAAGCTATTGGTTTTTCTGTGTTGATCGTGTAACTTGCTACTTTGATGGATTTGTTTATTAACTACCACAGGCTTCTGGAGCTTTTTAGATCCTTTAAGTATTAACCATAACAGTTTTCTGGAACTTTTTAGATCTTTTAAATATAGGATCATATCCTTCACATTGATAAATTAACTTCTTTCTTGTTTTTATTCATTTTATTTCCTTCTCATGCTTAATTTCTCTGGCTGGAATTTCTACTACTATATTGAATAGAAGTGGTAAGAATGAACATTTTTTTCTTGTTCTAGATTTTAAAGGAAATGCTTTCATTTTTTTCTCCATTCACTATACGATGTTGGTGTTGGGTTTGTTATATATAACCTTTATGTAGCTGAGGTAGGTTTCTTCTATCCCTACTTACTTCACTGTTTTCAGTGGGTGCTGAATTTTGTTTTAAGGCTTTCTTTGCATCCATTGAGATTACTATGATTTTTGTGCTTATTTCTATTTATGTGATGAATTAACATTTTTTGATTAGCATGTGTCAGAACATCCTTGCATCTCTGAGATACAACCAATTTGGTCATGAGGTACAGTCTTCTTCTTTTTTTTTTTAAATGTTTATTTTTTAGTTGTAGGTGACAGAATATCTTTATTTTATTTTTATGTGGTGCTGAGGATCGAACCCAGTGCCTTATGCGTGCTAGGCGAGCACACTACCACTGCGCCATAATCCCAGCCCCAGGTACAGTCTTCTTAATATGTTGTTGAATATGACTTACTAATACTTTATTAAGAATTTTTGCATCTAAGTTCATCAGGGATAGCAGTCTAGTTTTCTTTCCTTGATGTGCCTTTATCTGGTTTTGGTATGGGTGATACTGGTTTCATAGAATAAATTTGGAAGTATTCCATCCCTTTCTAGTTCATGGAATAATTTGAGGAATATTGGCATTAGTTCTTCTTTAAAGGTCTGGGAGAATTCAGCTAGAAATTCATCTGGTCCTGGGCTTTTCTTTGTTGGAAGGCTTTTGTATCATTGCTTCCTTCTCATTGAGGTCTGTTTAGGTTTTCTCAGACCTCTTGATTCAATTTAGACAGGTCATAGGTGTCTATAAATGTATTCATTTCTTTTAAGTTTTGCAATTTGTTGGAGTATAAGTTTTCAAAATCGTCCCTGATAATCCTGTGGATTTCTATGATGTCTGTGGTGATTTTCCTTTTTCACCTCTTATTTTATTAATTTGGCTTTTCTCTTTTGGTTAGTTTGATGAAGGGCTTATCAATCTTTTTTATCTTTTCAAAGAACTAATTCTTTGTTTCATTGATCCTTTGTACTTTTTTTTTTTTTTCTCTATTGATTTTGGCTTTGGTCTTAATTATTGTCTTTCTTCTACTGGTTTTGAATTGGTTAATTTTGTTTTTCAAAGACCTCCACATGAATCATTAGTTATTTGGGATCTTTCTGATTTATTTATGTAGGCACTAATAGCTACAAACTTTCCTCTTAGAACTGCCTTTGTAGTATCCCAAAGGTTCTGGTAGTTTGTATCACTATTCTCGCTTGATTTTAAGAATTCTAAAGTTTTCCTAATTTCTTCTATCACCCATTCATCATTTAAAAGTGCACTGTTCAATCTCCATGTATTTATATAGTCTCTTTAGGGTATTTTGGTGTTGCTTTCTAATATCATTCCATTATGATCAGGTAAGATGCAAGGAATTGCATCAATGTTCTCGTATTTGCTAGGAATTGCTTTGCGGTTTAAAATACAGCCTTTTTGGGAGAAATTCCATGAGCAGCTGAGAAGAAAGTGTATTCAGTTGTTGTTAGATGAAATAGTCTATGGATCTTCATTAAGTCCGTTTTATTTATATTTTTCACTTCTGAAGAGCCTTGACTGAGTTTATTTATGAGTGAACTATATGTATTGGTGAGAAAGATGTATTGAAATCACTCAATATTATTGTATTAGAGACTATCTGAGTCTTTAATTCAAATAGTGTCTCTTAAATGATTAGTTGTACCAATATTTGGGGCATAAATATTTACTATCATTATAATTTCTTGTTGGATTGTTCTTTTTTTTTTTTTTTTTTTTTTTGTGGTGCTGTAATTGAACCCAGGGCCTTGTACATGTGAGGGAAGCACTCTACCAACTGAGCTCTTTCCCTAGGCTGGATTGTTCTTTTTACCATATGAAGTGACTTTCTTTGTCTCTTCTGATTAATTTTGGCTTGAAGTCTGCTTTGATAGATATGAGTCATTACTCCTACTTGTTTTGGAGCTCCATTTGCATGGTATATCAGTCTCCATCATTTCACTTTCAGGAGGCTGTCTTTGCCTGTAAGGTGAATCTCTTCACTGAGTCTTATTTTTTATCCATTCTGCCAGCATATGCTTTCTAATTGGAGAGTTGAGACCATTTACATTCAGTGTTGTTATAGAGAGAGGTTTACTAATTCCTGCCATTTTAATTTATTTCTAATGTTTAATTTTGTCCTATTTCTCATTTGATTAGGTACTCTTCAAGTGAGATTTGTCCATTTGTGAGCTCTGGGGCTTGTTTCTGATTTTTTCCTGTAGTGCCAGCTTAAAAGTCTTGAATTCTTTTAGTTTCTGCTTATCTAGAAAGGTTTTTATTTATCAATTTAGAAGGATAGCTTTGCTGGATATAGCAGTCTTCATTGATAGTTATTTTCTTTCAGATCTTGGAAAATACCATTCCAAGTTCTCCTGGATGTTACAGTTTGTGTTGAGAAATAAGAAGTAATTCCAATTAGCTTGCCTCTAAATGTGATCTGATGTTTATCTCTTGAGGCTGTTAAAATTGTATCCTAGATCTGTGTGTTAGGAATTTTAATATAATGTGTCATAGACAGGTTCTTTTTTGATCTCATCTATTTAGGGTTCTGAATGCCTCCTCTATCTGGATGTCTATTTCATTCTGAAGGTTTGGAAAATTTTCTGTTAGTATTTCCCCGAAGAGATTTATCCATTGCCATTAACCTGCATCTTACAATCCTCTTTAATTCCAATGATTCTTAAATTTGATCTCTTAATGTCCCAGAGTTCTTGTATATTCTGATCATGTTTACTTATTTTTTGGCACAGGGTGGGGGGTACCGGAGATTGAATTCAGGGGTACTCGACCACTGAGCCACATCCCAAGCCCTGTTTTGTATTTTGTTTAGAGGCAGGGTCTCACTGAGTTGCTTAGTGCCTCACTTTTGTTAAGGCTGGCTTTAAACTTGTGATTCTTCTGCGTCAGCCTCCAGAGCTGCTGGGATTACAAGTGTGCACCACTGCGCCCGGCTGTATTTACTTATTTTCTTTGCTTTAATACTATGTGAATGTTCAAGGCTGGCCACTTTGTTTTTCAGCTCTGAAATTCTGTTTTCTGTATAGTCTACTCTGTTAGAGAGTCTTTCAATTGAACATATTTTTTTTTATTGTGTTTTCCTTTTCCAAGATTTCTATTTAGTTCTTTTTCAATATCTCTGTCTTCAGTTCTGGGTGTGATGGTGTACACCTGTAATCCAAGTAACTTGGGAGTCTGATGCAAGAGGATTGTGAATTCAAAGCCAGCTTCAGGAACTTAGCAAGGCCCTAAGCAACTTAGGGAGACTCTGTCTCAAAATAAGAAATAAAAAGGGCTGGGAATGTGATTCAGTGGTTAAGTGCCAGTAAATATCTCTATCTTATTGAATTCCTCATTCATATCCTGTACTGACTTCCTTAGTTCATTCAGTTTTTTTTCTGTGTTCTTTTAGAATTCTTTGATCATTTTTATTGGTTCTTTTTATTTATATATGACAGTAAAATTCATTTTGATATAATTTTACAGGCATGGAATATATCTTATTTGAATTAGGACCCCATTCTTGTGGATGTACATGATGGTGGGATTCACTACGTATGTATTCACATACGTATGTAGGAAAATTATTCTGGATTCATTCCACTGTGTTTCCTTTTCCTATCCCCCTTCCCTTCCTTTCCTTCCCCTTTGTCTAATCTACTGAATATCTATTCTTTTTCTTTCCCCGCTTATTGTGGGTTAGCTTCCACATATCAGTGGAAACATTTGACCTTTGGCTTTTTGCGACTGGCTCACTTTAGTTAGCATAATAGTCTCCAGGTCCATCGTCCATTTACTGGCAAATGTCATAAAGCCATTCTTCTTTATGGCTGAGTAATATTCCATTGTGTGTATCTACCACATTTTCTTTATCCATTCATTTGTTGAAGGGTATCTAGGTTGACTCCATAGCTTAGCTATTATGAATTGAGCTGCTATAAACATTGATGTGGCTGCATCACTGTAGAAAATCAGCAATTTTAAATCCTTTGGATATATACCAAGGAGTGAGGTAGCTGAGACAAATGGTGATTCCATTCCTAGTTTTTTGAGGAATTTTCATATTGCTTTCCAGACTGGTTGCACCAATTTGCAGTCCCACTAGCAATATAGGAGTGTATCTTTCCTTCACATTCTCACTGACATTTTATTGTTCCTTGTATTTTTGATCATTGCCACTCCGACTGGAGTGAGATGAAATTTCAATGTGATTTTTCTTTGGTGGTGAGTACTGGGGACTGAACTCAAGGGCACTCAACCACTGAGCCACATCCCCAGCCCTATTTTGTATTTTGAGACAGGGTCTCACTGAGTTGCTTAGTGCCTCGCCTTTGCTGAGGCTGGCTTTGAACTTGTGATCCTCCTGCCTTAGCCTCCCAAGCTGCTGGGATTATAGGCGTGCACTGCTGTGCCCGGCCCTCAGTGTAGTTTTAATTTGCAATTCTCTAATTGCTAGAGATGTTGAACATTTCTTCATGTATTTGTTAACCATTTGTATCTCTTCTGAGAAGTGTCTGTTCAGTTCCTTTGCCCATTTATTGAATGGGTTATTTGTGGGTTTTTTTTGTTGTTGTTAAGTTTTTTGAGTTCTTTATATATCCTGGAAATTGATGCCCTATCTCAGGAACAGGTGACAAAGATCTTCTCCCGTTCTGTAGGCTGTTTCTTTGTGCTTGTTTCCTTTGCTGTGAAGATGCTTAGTTTGATACAATCCCATTTATTGATTGTTGATTTTACTTCTTTTTTTTTTTTTTTTTTGGTACTGGAGATTGAACCCAGGGGCACTTGACCACTGAGCCACATCCCCAGCCCTATTTTGTGTTTTGTGTAGAGACAGGGTCTCACTGAGTTGCTTAGCGCCTAAGCCATTGCTGAGGCTGGCTTTGAACTTGCGATTCTCCTGTCTCAGCCTCCCTAAGTGCTGGGATTACAGGCT
>PVHX01008210.1:0-48698 GCA_004024805.1 Geosciurus inauris | reverse complement strand
TTTTACTTCTTGAGCTTTACACTTTTCACCACTTCTATTCAACATAGTCCTTGAAACTCTAGCCAGAGCATTTAGGCAAAAGAAAGTCATTGAAGGGAGACAAATAGGAAAAGAAGAGCTCAAACTATCTCTGTTTGCCGATGACATGATTCTATATTTAGAAGACCTAAAGAACTCCACCAGAAAACTTTTAGAACTCATAAATTAATTCAGCAATGTAGCAGGCTACGAAATTAACACCCATAAATTGTGTTCCTATACTCCAACAGTGTATCAGCTGAATGAGTAATTAGGAATTCTTTGATAATTTTTATAATCATGCTTTTAAATTCTTTATCTGATATTTCATTCACTTCAGTGTCTTTGGAATTAGTTGCTGTTGAATTATGAACTTTAGGTGGCATCATGTTACCTTGCTTTCCTGTTGGGTTTTATACATGTATTGGAATCGATTACTCTTCTGCTCTGATGTGTGGATCTTTCTAGGGCCAGCCTCCTCTTGCCAAAGTGTTCTACAGTTATGTAGATTAAGACCCTCCTGAGGGTGTGATATCCATCACCTTTGTGTTCATTTTCTGCTTTTGCTGTGGGATTGCATGTCCAGGAGTTGAACCTGACATCCTGCCTTGCTGGCTGTTCCTATCTGGGGCCTGAGCATTAGTTTGAGGCTTTGTTTCTTCTATTCTTTGTATTAAAGCACAACTGACATTTGAGTGTGGCTAATTTGTATGTGGAACAAAGTGCACTGTCTTTTGGTTGGGTTTAGTTTAACAGCAGAGTCTCTACCCTGTGAACTCGTAGTGTCCCTGTGGATTCCCAGCACTTCACAACAAGGGGAGAAACAAACGAGCTGCCAGAGCAAACATTATACAGCGTTAAAATAAATACCAGGTGCCTACTATGACATCCTCAACATAATTAACACGAAAATGGGAATGGAGGGGTTACCTGTTGTCAGCAAAAAATAATAAATAGCCATGAACTAGATCTGGTGTTTAAGTGCACAGCAGATGTCAACCATGTCATCCATAGCACTAATAACTGCAGCAACGTGAGTAGGTGGCATGGAATAATATAAACCTAATTGTTCTAATAGATGATAAAAATGCAGTTCATTAAGAGAAAATAAAATCTAATAGGAAGGTAGAAGATAGATTGGAGTATTCAAAACATGAACAGAGATAATGCAGAAGAGATGTACCTAGTGTGATTATAAAGAAGGAGGAGGGACAATAGAACAACCAAAGCAAAGGAGAGACAAATAGGAAATGAGAGAACTTGGCTGTTAGCAGAAGAACAGAGAGAAAGAGAAACAAGAAACCAACCAAAATTAAACAAACCAAAAGCTCTAACCTCTGAAAGACAAGGAAAAATACCTATTAAAAAAACATGCTAAAACTGAGAAAACAAAGGAAACAAATATGTGTATTACCACAAATCAATCAACGCAGCAGCAAGAACACCAACAAAAAAAAAAAAAAAAAAAAAAGGAAATAAAAAGGACAAAAGATTCTTAATGAAATAATTTTGTCCGCTGCACTGAGGTAGTCAAAACAGTCAACGAGGTCACTGCTTATGCCTGTCCATCCTTTCCATTTCTTCTTGGGCTGTGGACAGAGAGAGGCAGTGCAAAGGCTTCCTCCTCTTTTTGTGTTGCTCACTGCGCTGCTACTTTGAGTGGCCTAAAACTGAAGCTGGTTGAAATGGCTCTCAGCTTCTCTTCTCACCAGTATAAGATAGGACAGAATGGGAAGTACTGTTGGTTGGAGTTTTGTCTAGACAGATCAGTAGATGCACTCCCATGGTGAAGCTGCTGCAGAGTTCTAAGAGAGAAGTTATCACAGCTAGGACTTAGATCTATTAGGCTTAATTTTTTGGGGGAGGTAGCATATGCTCTGGAGAGATTAGATAACACACTCCAGGGCCAGGCTATGCCAGTGTCTGCGGGGAGTCTGGAAGTTAGGAGCCTCCCGGGATTTCTACTTGTGGGTCAGGGCAGCCATCCCTCCACACACTCTGCTGGTCACAAATTCGGCCTTTCCAGGCTTAGCCCCAGTGTATTCATACCCATCTGTTCAGTTTCCTAACTCTCCAGCTGATCACGTGAGCCTCCAGACTCAAAGGGAAAGTGAGTTGCACTCCTCTGTTTTTCTGGCTTGAATCCCCACAGGTACAATCTTGTCTGTGCTTGTTTCACTCATATTCTGCTAGGTACACCCTAGGCCATGTGGTAGGTGCTTGCTGGGACAACATGTGATGTTTGCTGTGACACCTGGCTCCTGCACAGTGGCCGCCTCAAGATGGCTCCCGCCTCAGCTCTCCACTAGCCAGTTGAGAAATACAGAGCACTTTTCAGATACCACTTTGCTGTGCAGCCTGTGGATCCACTAAGTTGAGGCTGCTTTTCTTATATAAAGGTTTTTCTATGCCAAATTTGTCTGTTGTGTTTCTCTGTTATCTCTTCCCTCTGCCGTGAACCAGCACCGCTGCCAGGGCCACTATCAACTTGGCTCCAGTGGTACTCTTTCTTGTTCCTTGTTCAATGCAGCCATATTTCTGAGTCTCCAAGAAACACTAACTGCTTGTTACTGAATTCCAGTGAATTTTCATTCTTCCAGCCACCTTGCTAAGAAGCAGTACTCTCACTGCTTGAATCCCAAGCCATTGAGCAAAATATGAGGAATGCTTCAGGAATTCACATGTCATCTTTGCTCAGGAGCCATGCTAATCTTCTCAGTATTGTTCCAATTTTAATATATGTGCTGCTGAAGTGAGCACTGGATCATATCTTTTTTATTGCTCATGCATCTGGCCTTTGGGCTCATTTTAAAGACTTTCCAACTCTATCAAAAGAAATGATTGTTTCGTATGCCTGGCTTAATATGTAGAGCATTACACAGGAACTTGTAACTGCTGATGTGTATTCCTGGTATTCTTCCTTATAATTTCAAATTCTCTCTGCTTCAGTTTACTTGTTGTTTACTGTTATGAGTGTTGGGAATACCATGAGGTATATAGGAAATATCAATTATTTTCTCATTAAGGAAGGAAAAGGAGGAGAAGAGAACTCATTTCTTGAGGTAATAACTGTAGAGGAGTTTCCTATATTGTGTTTCATTTAATCTTCTCTACATCCTTAAAAAATAAATTTGGAACATATCATTTTACATAAAAGGATGCTGAAGCCTAGAGAGATTAAATGACTTGCCCACGTCTCACAGTGAGTCATTCCTGGCACCAAGAGGTTTGTGACTCTGGATGCTGTGTCCTTCCCTTGCATCACGCTGCCTCCTCTGAGACAAACTACTAACATGATTGACAGAGAAGGAGAACTCCTGTGCCAAAAAAATTTAAAGTAAAGGAACATGTCTTTGGGGAGGTGGTGATTAGTGTGATATGGGGTCTTTCATGACTATTTCTTGCCCTGGCAAATTCAAGAAATAGCTTCATCAATGTTTTTAGGGTATGCGCTTTTGATTTAAAAGGCATACATTTATTTTTATCATGTGGGGAATCAATAAGGTATGTAGAGAGAAAAGTAGGAATAAAATTGTATAGATTTGTTGACTTTATAATTTAGTTTAATTTAAAAAACAATTATTTTGACTTATAAAGTTTTGATTTATGTTTTGAAAGCTTTTGTCTTATGTATGATGGGAAATTATCTGTTTTGTTCAGCATATTTTCAGTGACTGCTATTTATCAGATCCAGTATTAGCCCTTCTGTATTTAGATGGGCAGCCATCTCCAAATAGAAGATGCTTTGTAGAAAATTCATGAATGTGGTGGCAGTTTCCCATGCCATCCAGAAGAGAGTACGTTTTTTATATATTCTGAGATGGTAAACTTTGGTGACATTGACACTTACTGAACTCACAAGGCATTGCCAATTTATTATATCACCATGTGGGGCATTTTTTTTTTTTTAATGTGTGAAAAACTTGGTTCTCTTTTTAGGATACTTTCTTTGCCAGTATCAAAGTGTCATGGAGGGGCTGGGATTGTGGCTCAGTGGTAGAGCGCTTGCCTCGCATGCGTGAGGCACTGGGTTCGATCCTCAGCACCACATAAAAATAAATAACATAAAGATATTGTGTCCATCTACAACTAAAAAAATATTTTAAAAAAAAAGTGTCATGGAGGTTGAATTAGAAGATTGAGTGTTTGACTTTAACGTAAAAGTGAGAGGTGTTTAGCCAGGCAATTCTAATAAAATATCCCACCCTCAGGAGAGTGAGTTTCTTTAGTGGCTGTAGTGCACATTTTTTCCTGCTGGTGTTGGGTGAACACTGGCAATTTGCCTCACCTCACCTTGCCTTTCTTCCTTGCTACATCCTCCTCTTATTGGCTCAAGGCTAATTACTATGGCATTTTTCTGTGGGACTGCTTGGCAGTTCCTGGGAATCTCCTTTGGTGTGTTGTTTTGGATTAAATTTCTGAGATCTAGGGCTGCCCATTGTGGTAATCTGCATTTGATTAGCCACCACATCTCCACAAACTCACCCCTGTCCTTGGAGTTTTGGAGGTGCTACCTTACACTTACTTAATTTGTTCCATATTCCGTGTTTACTCTTTTGTACAACATTAGGGTTTTACTCCTTTGCATACAGGTATTCCACAATTAAGAGTGTATTTTTTCATGTACGGTGTCAAGTTCTGAGAATAGGACTGATGAGTGTGGGGACAGACCTGACCCAGGATTTCAGTGTGGAGTACTTACAGCATTGGCCTCTGTGCTTTGCCTTGCTTGTGCTCCTGTTATTCATTTAGTAGTTCAGAAATGTCTTTACCCTCTAAAAATCCTCTAGAAGAATGAGTCTACTTAAAGAGTTGTCCTTTTTTGAAGCTGAGGGAAGACAGACCCTTTGACATGTATTGGTCTTGCTTTGATAGATATTCTTTCTGTGCTCTTTGGTTGGTGGAAACCGTCTAGCCTCTTGAGTAGTTATTGGTATTAGTGGAACATGGATCATGATTATATTGGTTCTTCCTCTATTTTTTTCTACAAAGTGTAAGTGCATGCTATATTTGTACAGTTTTCTTATACACTTACCTGAAACAACACTTAGTTTAACCAGAATCTAATTCTGATTATGTACATATTAATTATCCTTTACTTTTAGATTTACTTAGTTATATCTAGTACTTATAAGCCTGTACTCACCTCTTGCCATTTATTTAGAATTTGTATTTTGTTATTGTGACCCATCTGAACTACTCTTTTGATTTGATTTGTGAAGCTTGTGTTATTCAGGTGCTTTGTAAGTTAATTCAAAAATTCTGTTTTAGATGCTAGATATGGGGATTAAAGAAAGAATTACCATGAATTCTGCCCCAAAACAGTTCAAAAGGGAGATAAAATGCTAGGAAAAGAGTAAGTTTTGTTATATGTTTAAAATTATTAATAGAACTGTATTTGTATGTGTGTACTAAACACATTTAATATGAACTATATAGTACTTACCTGAAAATATTACTGGAAGAGTTTAGCATTTAGGAAACTATCATAGTAAGCTTGATAAATGTATATTAATTTCAGTATCTGAGCTAAAGGGGGATTTAAATTTTTAAAAAAAATTTTTTTTTTTTTAAATTTTTTCCCTTTTAACATGAATATAGTTCTACCAATTCTCTGTTGGAAATCAGCGAGAAGGAAGACTTTTATGCCATGGACATTACCCTGAAATCCTCGTTGTGGATGCTACCAGCCTTGAGGTGTTATACTCCTTAGTATCAAAGATATCACCAGACTGGATTAGCTCCATGAGTATTATTCGATCCCATCGGACACAAGGTCAGTGCATTCCCTTTAGACTTCTGCCCTATGACTTACTGCTTGATATACTGTAAAGTTCTATGGTTTATTAAAATTAATAATTTTGATTATATTCTTGTGTAAGAAAATACAAGAAAATTAAGCAATAATAACTTCAATAATTTATGGTATATTTCCTGCTTCATAAAGGAGAATTTGATTTAATTAAGATTTAACATGTTAGATTGTCTTCATCCCATGTGATGAATCACTGGCTGTGGGCCTCAGCCACAGTGGAGGAAGGGTATTATAATCCTTTTGGCTGTGATGGGAGGAACTGTGACTTTTTTTTTTTTTGGTATTAGAGATTGAACTCAGGGGCACTCGACCACTGAGCCACATCCCCAGCCCTATTTTGTGTTTAATGTAGAGACAGGGTCTCACTGAGTTGCTTAGCCCCTCACCCTTGCTGAGGCTGGCTTTGAACTTGCGATTCTCTTGTCTCAGCCTCCCTAAGTGCTGGGATTACAGGCTTGAGCCACCGCGCCCGGCTTAGGAACTGTGACTTTTGTATTTATGGATTCTGGTTTTGTCACTTGCTATGAGGCATAGGAAGTGTTTCTATTTCATGTGGAGAAATTGAAAAGGGAGATTAATCAAACCTCCTGGTAAAGATGACTGAGAAATTATACTCCATTTATGTATGATGTGTCAAAATACATTCTACTGTCATGTATAACTAGTTAGAACAAATAAAAAATATATTTAGAAAAAGCTCCTGGTAAGTGCCTGGTACATACTTGACACTTAGAAATATTACTGTGTTTTGTTCATTTGTTTTGAATACAAAGCTATCAGTAACAACCTTGAGAGCAAATGTAAATTATTTAAGAAAAGAACATTGATAAATGCTGAATGTTTAGTGTATGTTCTTCTAAGCCTGTTGAGGAGCACTCTTTTTCTCCCAGTGGTTACATAATTAGGTGTTTTTCTATAGAGATTGACTGTTAACTACCACCATGGTCACCCCCACCACAAAGACTTTATTTATTGAGTGCTTACAATATCAGGTATCATATGCTAAGCAGTTGCATTTGACAAAATTTTATAGTACTCTTCGGGGTACTTGCTGTTGTTTTTTCTCAGATAAGTGAGACTGATGAGGTTTAGGGTGAGGGAGTCTTTGCCTAAGAACACAGGGGAAGTATCTGGGTGACTGGTGGCCAAATGGACTCCAGAGTTGTTACTTTAACTACTGTGTTCTGTTGCTTACATGAAGGAAGTGTCTTCAATTCTGTGGGAGTTTGAATTTGCTCCCTCTTGAGTGGGCTGGAGTTGATCCATTTACTGCAACTTGCTGGCTCCCACTCTAGATGATGAATAATCTCGGCTAAGAATACCTGAAGCGACTTGTGTTATGTGATGTGTAGTGGAGATTTACAGCTTTCTTCCCGAGCATAACAGTGAAAATGAGATTTGATTTAATATTCCAGGTAATAGGGAACTCATTTTTAGTATGTTTACCTCCAATCTTAGGTATCATCAATGATTTCTTTAAAAAAAGGACTATTTTTGTGACCAAGCAGTTTGCATATTTTGAATTTTTATACTCTATATGCATGTACACTGTGGTCTAGATGGAATAGAATGTAACTTTAATGGAAAATGTTGTGTAGTCCATGCAATTCTAGATGTTATCTGTTTATAATGTTACAAACATGCGATTATTAATTAGCAGATACCTTTTTCTAGTTTATAGGTATTCAAGAATTTTAGATATATTGTTATGATACAGCTTCATTGTATAGGGGTCATGAAATTATGATCAGTGCATTCCAGTGCCTTCTGTTGCCTAGGGAACCACTGCATGTGATATGATGAGGTTTTTTACTTAAAGATGCAAAAAATTATTGTAGCAAAAGTAGTGATTATCCTTTATTAAGGATTGGTATATACCAAATGTTACACCTGTAGTGTATCTCAATATTGATGACAACCTATTAGGATAGGTCCTGTGCTTATTCATTTATATTTGCTTTCAGGTAAGTACACCAAATTTAAGATATATTAGTTAAATTATCCACAGTTCACTAATTATCCATTGGTTAATTAGTGAAGAAAAAAGTGATTTTGATTTTACCATACACCTCCCTAACTCTGAAGTCTTGTCCTCTCGAAAGTTCACATACATTTACTGTGGTGTTGTGACTGGTCCCTAACCTGAAACTTATGAATTGAAGTGACCTCAAAAAGTTCGAGAATTTCATCCCACCAGCATGCAGGCCATCAGACTTGTAGAGGACACCAGCTAAGAGTCCTTTGATTCTTTTCAGTTCTGACACTGGCTGGCTGGGCATAGTATCAGAACCCACAGGTTAAGGGCTCAGATGCAAGACTGCTCCCCTTCCCCAATTTTGATGCCAGTCACAGGTCCTCAGGTTTTTCACCTGTGCTTGTGTTGTGATTGACTAGCTACAAACCGGGGGGTTCCACACCCTCGTCGTCAGGTTCACTTAATTTGCTTAAGGGCTCACAGAACTTAGGGAAACCCTTATGTTTATTGGCTTGTTATAAAGGATATTACAAAGGGTATAGATGAAGAAATGCATTGGGTGAGTAAGGAGAAAGGGGCATGGAACTTCTAGACCCTCTCAGGGGGTGCCATTTTACAGGATCTTCCATGTGTTCAGCTGCCTCAAAACTCAATGAACCCTTTTCCTGGGGTATCTATGGGGCAGGACACCTAATGGAATAGGAATCTTGTGTTCTACTATCAGACAAGGTAAGCCAGAGAACTTCTTCCTGGCTGCCACCTACCTTGGGGAAGACATAATCTATTTGGTCTGCCTTGGGGAGGCAGTAAGAGCCAGGAACCATGGATGATAACCAACACACATATGATAATGTCACACATGACATGTCGTACATTTCTTTTGATCACAGCCTGTGGGTACTGTGCACTAAGGTGACTGGAAGGCAGGCACCGTAGTGGAGGAAGGGGGAATTAAATGAGTGCCTTGGAGAAGTACAGTGGCCCTGCTCAACTCTGATAACTAAATGAAAGTTGTGAATTTTGAATAATAAAAGTTCTTTGTTAATCAGTTAATCAGGAACATTTGATACATTAAAACTTGTTGATTAGAAATAAAAAATCAAGTAACTAGAAACAGTTTTTCTTGAATTCTGAATTGTTGGCGATTTTTATTAACCTGTTTCAAAATCTTATTTCTATTTCATGAAATGATGCTTTAGTACTGATTATGAAAATGCTATTGTTAATTTCATTAAAACAGCTGTTTTAACATTTAGAGAGAAAGCATGATATGTTTATAACCTGGACTTCTCCTTCTTGGTTTAGAGGACACTGTGGTAGCACTCTCAGTGACAGGCATCTTGAAGGTGTGGATAGTTACCTCTGAAATAAGTGGCATGCAGGTGAGTCGAATGAGACTGGGATTGGTTACTCTGGTTTTATTCTGCCATCTAAAATTTTAGTGGACACACTTCTTCCTTCCTTTCTTTCCTTAAAAGGAACGGAAAAGGTGATTCCTTTTTCATGGTCTTAGGGACATAGTGTAAAAGATCTCTAGTGTGCTGCTTGTGTGAGTGGATTCTTTCTCTTTGGTGGTGACATCTTCTCCACCAAGAATGGGAAATAGAGATACATACTGCACAGAATGTGAAGCATAGAAACAGAAGAGGTGGTGTTCCTCTGTGGCTTTTGCTTAAATTAAGTTAAAAGGTGGTTTGCTTGAGGGAAAAGATAAAGCAAGCCACTGTGAAAAGTAGATGAAGTCAGTTTTAGTCTCTCTCTCAGTATTATGGGCATGAATTCTTACTACTTTTTTTTTTATCAGTAAGAAGGGCAGATCAATTTTCTGACAGTATTGATACTATTCTCTGGAGCTAGGGAAATTTTAGGCATGGGAGATCCTAGAGGAATTGATCAGGGTTTTTTGTTATTTCCTTTCCTTCCTCCCTTCCTCCCTTCCTCCCTTCCACTAAAACACATATACTTACAGAAATTAGGATCAATGCAAAATTTTACTATCTGCCTTTGCTAGAGTGATGACATATTGACTCTTATCAGGACATAAATCTTGGGTAGCTTTATAGCAAAGATATTTGTGCCCAGCTGTGTTTTAGAGTATATTTTTGCTGTTTTGGTTTTTTTTTTTTGCTACCTTGGCACTTAACCCAAGGAGCTAAAATGATGAATGTATCAAGCAATGCCTTTATTTTGTGTTGGTATCTTTATCTTTGTGTGATAATTTTAACTGACAACAAAACTATTCCTGAAGTTTTACAAATATTTTTCTTTTCAGGATACTGAGCCAATATTTGAGGAGGAATCCAAACCAATTTATTGTCAGAATTGTCAAAGCATCTCTTTTTGTGCATTCACACAAAGGTCACTTTTGGTTGTGTGTTCCAAATATTGGAGGGTAAGATGACTACATAAGTAAGAAATTATTTTTTTTTCTTTTAAGATTTTGGTTTATCAGACTTAGAGAGTGATAAAGATTTGCTTGGTGAAAGACTTTTTTAGAATTTGTCTAATTTGATTTTTCTTTTTTTTGGTACTGGGGATTTTACCCAGGGGCTTAACTACTGATCCACATCCCTAGCCCTTTTTTATATTTTATTTAGAGACAGGGTCTCGCTCAATTGCTTAGGGCATTGCTAAGTTGCTGAGGCTGGCTTTGAACTTCAATCAGTCCTCCTACCTCAGCTTCCTAAACTGCCAGGATTACAGGTGTGTGTCACTGCGCCCAACTTGGTTTGATATTTTTCAAGAATATTTGGGACTTGGCTTTAGTTGTGTTGTTTTGTTTTCAGTCATGGAATAATTCAATTGGTGATTTTATTGATCTTAATCCCTACATTTTGCTACTGTTTTAGTTATTGTCTTATCAATACAATGTAAGCAGTACAAGCATGTTTTCTGCAGGATATGTATTTCTTTGTAGGGTGTTGTTAGACCCAAATGCCATTTTTTTTTTCTGGTTTCTTGAAGTTGTGAAGGTCTTCCTCCAGCACCTCAGAGTTAATGATAGAGGGAGTATATTATTTCCCTGTTACCAGAATTTAATATTTCTGTAATAGAAAAGTGGTCCGCATGTTTTGAGAACTTGCTCCCTGCCTAGCACTTTTCTGAAAGCTTTCTGTGTATTTTTTCTTGTCATCCTCAGAACTCTCTAAGTGTAGCTATATTAGTTATTTAGTCCTGCTTAATAAATTACTGTAGAATGTAGCATATAAAAACAATATAAAAGCATTATAACCTAGTTTTGTGGGTCAGGAATATGGGCCTGGCTTTCTGGGCACATCTGGTTCAAAGTGTTGCACAAGTTACAATGAAAGTAGCTCAGCTCCAAGGATCTGCCTCCAAACTTACTCACATGGCAGTTAGCAGTCCAACAGACTGCTGGCCAGAGACATTAGTTCCTTGTGGACTTCCTACTGCATGGAGCAGCTCACTACACAGGATCTACTTTCCTTCAGAATAAGTGAGCAGCAAAAGGTGTACTCAAGACCCACCTACTCTTGTAACTGAGATCTCATCACTTCTGCCACAGCGTCCAGCCTGCACTCAAGGAAGTGGGGTGTGAATTCCAGAGGTTGGGTAGCAGAGGGGCTCACCTTAGAGGCTGCCTCCTGCAGTAGGCATTGTTCATTTCTCCCTTTTCACCTGAGGCACAGAGGGGTTAAGTAACTTGAGTAAGGTTGTACAAGTGGCAGCCGAGTTGCTCTTACAGCTCAGGCAGGCACACTGCAGCAGCTGCTCTTGTCCTGTCCATAGTGCCTCAGAGTTAGAGCATGGAGCGGATGGGTTTCCTGAGATTAGCCGACAAGGACCCAGGAGTGAAAGGACCAACTTGAGCATAATATATTAACCTTATCTTTGCCACTGCCACTATGTTAGAACAAGATTAGATAAGATCTGCTTAGTCAGAGGAGGCTTTCCTTTGTCTCAAAATTTAAAACACATCTGATTAGTAATAAAAGAACTGTGAAGAGAATAAAGTGCAAAGTGAGTCTGCTGCATGCCCTTTCCCCTGGTACTTCTCTTCCCCTCTCCAGAGGCAGTATCTAGTACCAGCTTCTTTTGTGTCTATTATAAGCATTTTATAATTAAATGAAACAGATCTTTTTCTTTTTAAAAAATGCATACATAAGTGAAAAGGCAACACATATGAGAGAAGATAGAGCATTCTTGTATGATGAAGAACTTATGCAGTATTCATAGACAGCCAGGTCCTACAGATGAAGAAGAAAAATACAGAGAACCTAGCAGGAAAATAGACAAAAGAATTTCACCAAAGAGGAAAGCAAGATGGCCAGTAAATGTATAGAAGAGTGCTTTATTAACATCAGAGAAATTGTGTATTAATACAGACACTGGCATAGTACAACAACATGCCAGAATGATATTTTTAGATATTTATTTCCGTATAGAAGTTTTCCATTAAAATTAAATATTTGAGTAGAGTACCTTTCTCTAAGTGCCCATGGCTACTTTACAACTCTTCTGTAACCAACTGACAGAACTGAGAACCAATAATATTAAAAATGATCCATAGAAAGGCAAATGGATTGTGCTGGGTGGAATGCAATTGATTATTGCCCTGTGGATAGAGCAGTCTTACATCTTTTATAAATTCACCTCAGCATATTTATTGCCTAGAGATATATCGTCATCTGAATTCTGTAACATCGTACCAATCCTCTTATTAATGAATTAAATAAATTAACATAAGATTAAAGAAGTTTCCCATTTTAAGGTAGTCCAATATCATCTCTTATGCTTTCTAAAACAATTGTGATGTTTTGAAAGGGCTTACTTAAGTTGAGATTTAAAAAATTGAGTTTTAAATTGAGATTTAAGTTAAGATTTGAGATTTAAAAGTTAAGTTGAGACTTTAAAAATTCTCCATTTCCCTAATATTTGTATAGTTTTACCTTACAGACATCTGATTCTTTTATCTTGAAATTATTTTGTATAAAATTCCACTTTATTTTCATTGTAGATGGACACCCTGTTCTTGATGCCATTTGTTGAACAATTCATGTACTTATCCATTGTTGTGCCTTGAAAATAGGCCATATTGAATGTTCCTAGGCTGCTTCATTTGTCTATCCGCTCTTGCACCAATACAGGGCTGTATTGTTTTAACTTTTATAGCTGTGTAGTTTGTTGTAATAGATCATAGGGCTGGAAGGCAGATCTCCCATCATTATTCTTTTTGGATTCTTCTGGACTATTATTGTAGTCCTAATGCTGTATACTCAGAAAGACTATTATAAAATCACGTAAATTCAGCTAGGTTCTAATTTCAAGGGTTTGCACAGCCAACCTTATTTTTTTCTAAAGAAAAGTAAAACCTCTGGGCCATTGAGGAATGAGGAATTTTCATTTCTCCTGGGAAAAATTTGTAACAAAACAAAATGTACTTTAATTAAATATTGAAAGTGGTAGAAAGAATGATGCTGCTAGGAATTATAAGACCAGGGTTTTTAGTCCTAGCTGTTACATTTATTGGAAACATGACCTTGAGTAAGTGATGTAACCCTTATCTGTGTCAGTAAACTCAGGTAGCAATAGTTGCTTGCCTTTCTCCTGCAGTGATTCTGAGGGTCCTGGGAAATAACCCTTGTAAAGGCACTTTGTAAACCCTGATGTGCCTTACTTTCCTAACGGAAGGCAGTGTAAGGTCGGTAGCCTCTGTTGCTGGTGAAATTATAGTGATTTGACATTTGTATGTAAGATTTACTAAATAAGCTGGGCGTGGTGGTGCATGCTTATGATCCCAGTGGCTTGGGAGGCTGAGGCAGAGGATGGCGAGTTCAAATCCAGCTTCAGCTATTTAGCAAGGCCCTAAGCATCTCAGTGAGACCTCGTCTCTAAATAAAATATAAAAAAGGTCTAGGAATGCAGCTGAGTGGTTAAGTTCCTCTGGGTTCAATTCCCAGTACAAAAAAAAAAAAGATTTACAAAATAATAAAATAGAGTCTGTTGACTTTTATTTTTAATATTTTAGAACATTGATAACCTAAGTTAAGCAAGGTTGATTTCCCTATTCATAAGGAAATACTTCAATGTCAGAGTTGTGGTTAGAGGGAAAAACAACTAAACAGGCATCAGAGGCTGTATTTCAGAGGCTCCTCTCTACAACTTGCTGTTCTTCATGGAAAGGCTTAGGGTTCTTTTTCCTGTGTGGAGAACACCCTTGCTCCATGGGTCCTGCTATGTTGCCTGATGGCCAAGAAGCTGCACACAACTGGAAACCTACATGGTTTTTCCCTCTTGAAGGTGACCCAGCCACAAGGGGGCTCACTGATGAGTTATCAAACTTTAAAGGCCTGAGTTTGTTAAACATATTTATAGAAGTTTATTACTATTTTTTGAAATGTTGCTATATCTTAGCTATATTTTACTTAAATCATCAAAACATGGACTAGATGGTGAATTTCTTGTTCCTTGTAGGTATTTGATGCTGGAGACTATTCACTGTTGTGTTCAGGTCCTAGTGAAAATGGACAGACTTGGACTGGAGGGGACTTTGTGTCAGCAGACAAAGTAATCATTTGGACTGAAAATGGGCAAAGTTATATTTACAAACTACCTGCCAGGTATGCAGTAAATAAGAAGTTAGGACTTAATCAAAAGTAAAAGGTCAGAATTTGTGGTATAAACGGAAAGTATGGAAATATATGTAGTATAGTATATAGTTTAGGCCAAAAACTTCAGAGCTTTTTAAGTTAGATTATTTTAAAATATTTTTTTAGTTGTAGATGAACACAATACCTTTATTTACTTATTTTATGTGGTGCTGAGGATCGAACCAAGTGCCTCACACGTGCAAGGCAAGTACTCTGTCACCAAGCTACAACCCCAACCCTTAAGTTAGATTTTTCATCCTGATTTAATTTCAAAGTATAAAAATTAAGTGGATTTTTTTTTATTTGAAAGAGGATATTTTGATTATTTATTTATTTAATTTTGTGCTGAGGATTGAACCCAGGGTTGCTTTACCACTGAGCTAGACTCCAGCCCTTTTTATTTTGAGATCAGATCTTGCTAAATTGCTGACAGTCTCACTGAATTGCTGAGGCTGGCCTCAAATTTGCAATGCCCTTGCCTCAGCTTTTTAAGTCACTGGGATTACAGGTGTGTACCACTGTGCCCAACTTGAAGGAGGATATTTTTGTAATGTTAATTTAAAAATCTCTCTTTTATTATCATAACAAAAAAGAGAGAAAGAAAAACCGTTGTTATTATATGTAATGATAAAATAGCCAATGTCAGTATTTTAAGTGAATATTATTTCTTCCTTTTTTCAGTTGCCTTCCAGCTAGTGATTCATTCCGCAGTGATGTGGGGAAAGCAGTTGAAAATTTAATTCCTCCTGTACAACATAGCCTCTTGGATCGAAAAGATAAAGAGGTAAAATTCTTCAGGTATCATTTATAATTGATGGCTGTATTGCAAAATTTTTACAGCTGTATTTATTGGTGTCTTTTGGTAGCTAAGCATTTGAAAGATGTAGTAATTCAAGGCACTGGTTTATATGTTATAAAACTCTTTGATACGGTTAATTATAAGCACATTCAAACTTTGCTTATTTTATAATACCTAATATACCTATAAAATAGCATATACTTTTCTAGAAGTGCATGTGATCTTATGCTGATTACATATTGGAATTGAGTTTTTGAAAATTCAGATGTATATTTGTTTTACATTTTTGTAAAGCTAAAACATGATGAAAGATAATTTTAAAAGGGTAAAGGTTATTATGTAATGATGCTGAGGAGTAATAACTTATTACTTGACAA
Source organism: Geosciurus inauris (assembly GCA_004024805.1). Classification (NCBI taxonomy): domain Eukaryota; kingdom Metazoa; phylum Chordata; class Mammalia; order Rodentia; family Sciuridae; genus Geosciurus; species Geosciurus inauris. The sequence goes on along the minus strand of PVHX01008210.1, from coordinate 33,103 downwards.
GTCATTGCAGTATTTCCCCAAAGTTATGTAGAGATTTAAATCATTAGATATCAGACATAAAGAGTAAAACATTTTTTCTACAAAAATGAAAGTTATTATGTTTTTTAAAAAATTGTTTTAGTTGTTTATGGATCTTTATTTTATTCATTTATTGTTTATATGTGGTGCTGAGGATCGAACCCAGTGCCTCACGCATGCTAGGCAAGCACTCTACCACTGAGCTACAGCCCCAGTCTGAAAGTCATTATGTTTTTAAAAATCCTGCTTGATGTCCATTAGCAGTTGAAATATAATAGCATTTCGTACTAGATTTTCTACTTTGTTCTGTGAGCAGTAAGAAAGAAACTTTGGTTTTGGAGTTAATGTTTTCTATGATGGTGTTCTGGCTTTCTACAATGCATGGTTCTGAAGATTATGTCCCATCTTTATGTGGTGGGATGGTGAGGGGTAAGGAATGGTTATTTTCTAGGAATATTTTGGATCTACAGAATGTATACACCTAGGTATAATTAAGATTCTTGACAACCTATCCATTCTTTACTTTCTAAACTTCTGTTTACTGCTCTCTAACCTGGACAGTCACTTCCAGTTAAACTAAGGGGTAGTGACTTGTATAAAAAACCCTGCACAAAACAACATAACATGTCATTTTTTCTTTAAATATCAGTTCCCTAATACATTTTAAATTAAAATGTATGTATTGTGTGGTATGAGAAGTTCATATGTTGAAATATGGTGTATTGAGTATTATAGTTGTAGCAACTTCTTGTTAAGTATGTAGTTTTTAATCAAAATTCTCAAGATTTAGGTAAAGTCAAATAATTGATTATACTTAATGTATCTAGTTTGCGTAGGCTAGTGCTTTTTATGAAACAACTAATACCAAATACAGTAACTAGATTATTTGTTAACCATAGTTGTCAAAATGGAAGTCTATTTCTTATTGCTTTTCAGGCTAAGATTCTATTCTTGAATATTCCAGTATTTGAATTAATACTCCAAATTTTAATTTAGTATTTAGTATTTAATTACTTACAAATAAATGATCTCACTAAAGGCATATAATTGTATGCTGAAAATTTGTTTCAAAAAAAAAATATCCACCATAAGACCCCAGTGAATGTTCTTTTGTTCCTAGTAAGCCATAGCTAACATTTCAGGCTAGGTTCACATTGATTATGTCAGTGTGACTCAGGTAAAATTACTAGTTGAAAAATATACTCATTGAAAAAAATGGGGTCCCCTAATTACACAAGGTTGGTGCTTTAATGTCATTGCTATTTTGGGTGACTAATCAAAAGTGAGCACAAAAGTCAGGATTAGTGAGCTCTCTTTTGACCTTATAATTAGAGACTTTTCTTTTTGATAGAGTGGCATACCTCTGTATTAATTACTTAATAACAGGCAATTAGACAAATTGACTTATTGTGACTAGTAACCAGTTTTTATAAAATAGAGAAAAGAGTTTAATTATTTATTTTAGAGAAAGGCTGTATAGTTTGTTTCCTTGAATGTTTATTTTATCCTGATTTAAATATTAGTTGACATGTATATTAATGCTACAAAATTACATTAAAATACTGTTAAATAATCATGCTACCGATACTTTTTTTATCTTGTGTACTGGGGCAAGGTATTTAATTTAGCATCTTTATTTGAAAATGGTTAATTTGTGAAGTATTTTGATTAAAATATGATTACAGATATTTGAATACTTTTTTGGCAGCTGCTAATTTGTCCTCCTGTTACTCGATTCTTCTATGGATGCAAGGAATATTTCCATAAACTATTAATTCAGGGTGATTCTTCTGGAAGATTAAATATTTGGAACATATTAGACACTCCTGATAAACAGGAAGGTGACAAAGGTAATAGTAAATCACATGTAGCAATTTCCTCATTCTGTTAATTTAACATCTTAAATCTGAAGCACTGAGTAATAAACTCATAATGTTCATATGTAATTTTCTTGTAAGAATTATATTTGATGAATGTGATCTTTACTGGTATATTACTGAATCAACTAATGATGTAATGTTTTTAAATTTTTTAACATGCATAAATGTTTTTCTTTTACACAAAATGAAACCTCCACAGGGCTGAAAATGACAACTTCTATCAGCTTGCAAGAGGCTTTTGATAAACTGAATCCTTGTCCTGCTGGAATTATAGATCAGCTGAGTGTGATTCCCAGTAGTAACGAGCCTCTTAAAGTGACCGCAAGTGTGTACATACCAGCACATGGACGGCTTGTTTGTGGCCGTGAAGATGGAAGCATAATTATTGTACCTGCCACACAGACGGCCATAGTACAGCTGTTGCAAGGGGAGCACATGCTCAGAAGAGGTATACTGACGATCTACGGATGTCTAAAGTGTTTTGTGAACTCTGTTACTCTGATGCTGAAAGCGTCTCTACATTGTTTTTAACAAATATAATTGATTAGTGTAGTTGTTCGTGTACTATGTAATTGATAGAATTTAATGTGCAGATAATAAAATGTTCTATTATTCGAATAAATATGGCATAATGATTATAAATAAACATTCAGTTGTATCTCTTTGATATATATTGGTAGTTTTATCAATTATTATTTATTTATATGGATTATTCACTATATTATCTATAATAGTGTAATCTTCTAGAGCAGTGCTGTCCAATAGAAACCTAACCTATGTATGTTAATAACCATATTAAAAAGTAAAATGAAACAGATGAAACTAACTGTAATACTATATTTTATGTAGCCCAATATAACAAAACTGTCAGTTCAACTAGTAATCAAATATGAAAATTATTAGTGAACTATTTTAAATTATATCCTGAATTATTTTAAATTATTTTTGTACTAATTCTTTAAAATCTGACTCTTTGACAACATATGAAACCAAACTAGCCCCATTTCAGGGGCTCAGTAGTCTCATGAAGTCATTGAATTTGGACAGACCAGTTTTAGATGACAAAATTGGAACCTTTTTATGTGATAAGATTTATAGCTCTTCTAACATTTCATGATTACTTTTACTTGTTGAAACTTTGTAAGACTTTAATTTTTCACATTTTAAATCCAAAACCTCATTCACAGGTTGGCCACCTCACAGAACACTCCGTGGTCATCGGAACAAAGTCACATGTTTGCTATATCCTCATCAGGTCTCAGCTCGCTATGATCAAAGATACCTGATATCTGGAGGTGTGGATTTTTCAGTCATAATTTGGGACATATTTTCTGGAGAAATGAAACATATCTTCTGTGTTCATGGTGGTGAGATTACTCAACTTCTAGTTCCACCTGAAAACTGTAGTGTAAGTTAATTTTTTTATTGACATCCTTGCATGGAGCCCTCTTCATATTCTCATTTGACTTTAGTTGTAGGTGACTAGGTTTAGAGGTACAGACAATGACATGGAACCTTCGTATGTGTAATACAATATGATGCCATTTACTTACATTTAAAAACATACAAATTGATTCTGCATATTTTCTCATACATGTGTAGGTAGTACAAGCATTAAAATTGAATTGGAAAGATAAGTGCCAAATTCAGATAGTGGTTTGATATTGGAAGTGGAGGGAATGAGTATGGCAGAGAACAAAGGATAACTCCTGAAAAGGTCATGTTTATTTACTTTTAGTTAATATGTATTTAATATTTCTGTCAGATTGATAGCTAAATTATCAGAACTATTTTTCTGTTCTTGGAACTATTCACAACAGGATTTTTCAAAGAAAATATTTTAAAATTTATTATTTAGTACCAATTTTATGCTTTTGAATGTGAGCGCATTGGTTAAGTTCTTTAATACATTAGCTAAAACATGATAACTCTTCATTTAGTACATCTTACTAAATTTTTACTGTCACATACTCTCCAAGAACATCCAGAAGGGGGCAGCATAGATTTGTGAAAACAGAATGTCAGGCATCTGCCCTAAATATTAGGATTTGTGCTTTTACTTGATAAGATTTTATTCCTAGTTCTAGAGACAGGTGTGATAATATGAATGGTTTATTTGGCTAAATGTATGCTAGCATGACTAAGGTTCACAGCCAGAAAGAGCAATTAAAAAATTAGATTTTCTTTTTAATAATTGTGCTTTTAGTCTAAAGAGGTATTGAACACTTGCCTGAATTAGCTCTAATCTCACATTTTTGAGTTTGAGGTTTTGTTCTTAATTTATGTTCTGCATTTCAAAAGCAATGTCTAGAATTATACCATAGTCTCTGAAGCCAAGCAGAAAAAACTTTGTTAATACAAATTAAACAAAAGCAGGAAAATAATTATTTTTGTAAAATATCATTTTTCTTCTCTTAACATTTAATTCTCTTAGATTTTGAGAGCATTTTCATATGTTTTCATGCACTAGCACCATCTTTTTGAAATTAATTTTATTTAAAAAAATTAAGCAATACATAGTAATAGAAAATACAGGCATTTTAAAAAGATGGTGTCACTAAGTAAATTATAAGAACATTATTTTTAGTGATAGTCTGTAACTTATTTAATTTTTTTAGAATATTGCTTTTTAAAAATGTTCTTTCTTACCAGTGTAGAGGCAAGAGTTAGTATAGCTAAGTATTTTTGCAATTCCAGAGTAGTTTCTTTGGATAAATTCTTAAGTTTGAAACTTATATAAAAGAAGAGCATATAATTTTTTAAAGGCATTTGAATAAGTACTGTGAAATTGCCTTCAAAAATTAGAAATAGTTTTAATGTAGCTACTATTATACTTTTATAATTCTCCATCATCCTGTTTATGATCTTTCAAATTCTGCTGAGTTTCTGGATGTGTAGGTAGCTGTATGTAGAATACAAGTAAGTATAGTTCTCATCTTATTTGGAAAACACAAAAATACTAAGATACCAATACCATATTGGTTGTGCATTCTGATTAGTTTATATTCTTTATAATTTTATGTTCCAGGATTTAGGCTACTGTCATAAACTAATGCATTCAAGATAAAAATTACTTTCCTGCTATATTATCTCTATATTAAAATTTTATGATGCATCCTGTCTTATGTAGGAAGCTGAAAAAAAAATCAGTAGGGTGCCAAGGGACTGTCAGCAAAGGTCCTTTTTACAGTAATGAGAAAGATGCATCCTTATTCTGGCCATGCTGATACTGTACAACATTTAAGAAATTTTAGAAATTCGTCTATTTTGGAAAGGTTTATTTAGCTCTTATATTTAGATCTTATTTTCTTTGGTAGTAAAATTCCATTGGGCATGAAGTTTATTTTTAGTAATAGAAGTGATGTGGTGTTAAACATTGTAAATAAAGTTGTTGCTTAAATGTTTTGTTTTAGGGTGAAGAGAAAGTATGACACAAAACAAAGGCTAATTTTTCTTAGGAACTTGATCATAAGGCATTTTCAACAGGAGGTCTAATTTCTTTTAAAATGGCAAAAAAAAAATGTTAGTTAAAAAGAAATTTCTTTTTAAGAATATTGTTCAGTGAAGTGCAACATAGTTTTGATTAGGACCAGGGATATACTAGTGGATAAACTAGTCTTGGTTTGATAGAGTTTAGTCTAATGAGGGAGCCAGACTAGCAAATAGGCAATTATAATTCAGCATGATTAATATTATGAAAGGGTGTTTAAGACCTTCTGGGAATAAATAGAAGGTTCACTTAGGAGATCAGCTTTGGGTGGTTTTGGAAGACTTCCGAGAAGGGCAATATCTATTATATTTGGGGATATTAATTTTGTAGGTGTTTATAAAATTATGCATGGTTTATGAACAACCTTTGTTTGCAGAGGCACTTAGTTTTATGTATATTCTGTGAAGGGATACTTGATGAGTTTTTCTGACTAGCACCTGACGGATCTGTGTATAATATAGGTAAATGCTTGCTTTTAGGCAAATGCTGGCAGGAATTTGACATATATACATTACTTTGAAAATAACAAGAGATCTGAGTAATGGTTTCATATGTCTTGCAAACTAGCAGTATATGGGTATTAGGACACTTTATTTCATCCTACTTAGGAAGGATGTTTGAAAGAAAAAAATTAAGATAATAAAATATGAAACCATACTGAAAAGTGAATTATTAAATTTGTGTAAAGAAAGACTTGACAAGTTTGGAAAGTGAAATGAAAATGGAATGATACAAAATTAGAAAGGAAGATTGTATACTAATACCAACAAACATATTGGTTTTTGGTTTTTATGATTTTTGGAGTTATTATGAATGGTTTCTTTTTAGTCATTGATAAAGACTTTCAAAATAAGTTGGAAAAAGCATTCTGCTATTGGTCTATGGACTTGGAAGTAACAAGACCCCTCGTTAGTCAGGGCAGTGAGAATGGGGCCTTTAGAAAGACATTTTCAATAGGAGGTATAATTTCTTTTCAAATGGCAAAAAATTGTTAGTTAAAAAGAAATCTCTTTTTAAGAATATTGTTCTGTTAGGTGCAACACAGTTTTGATTAGGACCAGGGATATACTAGTGAGTAAGCTAGTCTTGGTTTGATAGAATTTAGTCTAATTAGGGACTCACACTAGCAAATAGGCAATTATAATAATAATAAATAATAAATTATATAATTATAAACCCAGACAGACCTGGGTTTGTGTCTTCACCTTGATGAGCAAGTTACTTACGTCTTTGAGCCCTTATACCAATTTCGGTGAAGAGTTGTTTTCATATTTAGAAGTAATGCCTCCTATAATGGGAACTCAGTAAATCATCACTATTGTTATTATTTCACTACATTCTCATTTGGGTGATAAAGGCCTAAATCTAGGCAGTATGTTCATTTATTTCCATTTCCAGAATGACTTTATCATAGATGTGCTTGGTTCCTATGTCAAGAGCTGCTTTTCATTTCCCTGTTTCCCAGCTATGGCCCAGTGGGTTTTAGAAAGTGTTTTAAGGATGAGTCTCTCTTCTCTATCAGTCTGACTTTGAATTTTTTTTGGGGGGTGGGGATGGAGAAGTATTTAACATTATTATTTTTAAATTAATATACATTTTAATTGACATAGTAATTATAATTTTCTGGGGTACATTGTGGCATTTCAATGATTTTTTTTATCTTATCACATGAAATAAAAATTTTAAGTTAACAAGAGACAACAACTGGATAAAAGGATTTTACTTTCTCCTAATTGCTTGGAAACTGTATTGCCAAGTATTGTGTCTTTCTGCTCATTGCTTGAAAATAGGGTTGTTTTTTTTTTAGCTATCTGAGAGGCCCAGACTAGCTCATTTCCTCTGTATGTTTGTGGGTGGGTTACAGAGAAACAAGCCTTTGCCAGCGTGACCCCAGATGATGAATGGGGTGTTTAACTTCATTTATTATTTTTTCTTAAGGCATAAATTATGGATTAGGCATAACTTTCTTGCTTAATTATGGACTCTAAAGGTTAGGTTTCTCTCTATTCCTTGATATAGCTTTAAAAAGCAAGCGGACTTCCTTTCAAAACAAAGAGATACTTTTAGCATATGTATTCTGTTAATTTACTACTATGAGAGAGACACGTGGGTTCTTTTAGTATCTCCAGTATCTCTAGTACTAACAATGAGCTCAGTATCTGTTTCCATGAGAAAGGAAAGCAAAGGTTTTCCATGGTTCTAGGAGAGGTATGTAAGTTCATTATTTATTTCTTGTAAGGATGCAGGTATAATGAGATAAATAGGTTAAGGTAAGGCAAGCAGATTAAAAATGGCTAGGATTGATTTAGTACTGTTCTAAGTACTATGTTCTAAGTTGAGGAAGCGCAAAGTAGAGGACGAGACCAACACACAGCCCCCTGGAATCTAAATGCACTTTTCTTCAAGAACTGAGGCCCTGTGTCCTGGAAGGTGATGATTCCTAACATGTGTGCAGGCCAAGTTTATGGGACCAGGCAGATAAGAAGAGATAGCTGACTGGTGTGCAGAGTGGAAATGGACAACACTTTTGAGTTGCTTAAAAATAAAAACCTTAGAATATGTTCAGAGTCTGCAGATTTGACCATATTGGTCCTTAAAACCCATAAATATATAATTGAAATTAAAAACATTTTAACATTTAGGAAATGTGAAGTGAAAAGTAATAAAGTAAGTTTAATAGGAAAAAAGGTACGAAGAAATATTCAGGAAACAGTGGAAGGAATTCATTGAGTTGTTGGGCTGAGTATTTTCATTAACTTACAAATTATTAGAAGTGTTAAAAATTCATTAATCTAATGTTAAGATAATATGCAAGTGGTATTGGTGATCATGATGGAATTATTCAAATTAAATTAAAGCAGATGTTAATATAAGAAGAAAATATTGAAAAGGGAAAGTAATGTATTTGAACAATTACACATGGGTTAGGTGGATACCTAAATGTTGGCAACACTTAACCCCTTCAGAAAATAAATATAATTACATTTTAAAAGAATTTATGGCATATAATGACAATGATGATGGAAGTTATATTAACTGCTATCATATTTTGTGTTCATGATGTGTTAGTCACTGTGCTAATTTATTTCTGTGCATTATTTCATTTAATTCACATAGCAGTTCTGCCAGATATGATTATTGCTGTTTTAACCATATTATACAGAGAAATGAGGTTCAGAGAAGTTAAATAACTCATTTAAGTCACACAGATAGCAAGTGACAGACAGGTCTGGAATTTGATCCTAAGTAGTCTGTCTTAAGGACCTGTACTGATCATCCATGCATATTACCTACTGGTATATTTAATAGTCTTTAAAATTGCATTTCTCCATTTTTTGACATTTTCAGTATTGATTTACATAAGTGAATATGATTTTGATGCATAATTAAATATTCAGTCAATTAAAAACTAAAATTGCCTTTCACTAGCCGGGCGTGGTGGCTCACGCTTGTAATCCCAGCACTTTGGGAGGCTGAGACAGGAGAATCGCGAGCTGAAAGCCAGCCTCAGCAATGGCGAGGCACTAAGCAACTCAGTGAGACCCTGTCTCTACATAAAACACAAAATAGAGCTGAGGATTTGGCTTAGTGGTTGAGTACCCCTGAGTTCAATCCCTGGTACTCCCCCGCAAAATTGCCTTTTACTTTTTTAAACAAAATACCACCATTCTTTTCAGTTCCCAAATTTCTATTTCCTTTAGAGAACTGCATTGCTTAATTATCTTGTAATTTATCTTTTAGTTTTACTTGGATTATTCAAGTTTGGAGTCTTTTTTTTTTTTTTGGTACCAGGGATTGAACTCAGGGGCACTCGACCACTGAGCTACATCCCCAGCCCTATTTTGTGTTTTAGGTAAAGACAGGGTCTCACTGAGTTGCTTAGCACCTCGCCATTGCTGAGGCTGGCTTTGAACTCGCGATTCTCCTGTCTCAGCCTCCCTAAGTGCTGGGATTACAAGCAAGTTTGGAGTCTTTTAATTTTAGTTCCTTTTTGGTATAGTTTTAACTCCAGTTTAGTTAATACATACACAGTGTTAAAATTTTTGAAAATAGAAAACAGAGGTAACTAAGAAGGTCAAAGTTCACCTGTTAACCTTCTATATATAAGAGAACCAAAATTCATATTTTTTTTTTTTTTTGATTTTAACCTATATCTTTAATTTTATCCATAACATTTTCATTTCTAGATGTATTGTTTTTTAATCTCTTATCTTTTAAAATATTTTATTATGCTCTTATATTTTAATTTGATTTTATTTATTAAAATATACTTCTATAAAATACATTTTATATTTTGAATCTTACTACATTATTTGATATGATGTCTCATTATGCTATTAATTGTTTTTGCTAACTTTCGCTAATTGTATTTTTTTTTTTTAATTTTTAATTTTTATTTATTTTTCTCAAAAGTTGCATTTAAATACATGTTATCAAACATAACAGAAAAAAAACAAATTTTCAGAAGCTGTACACACTATTCCATATATTTTGATATGTTTTCCTCTGACCTTTTAAAACCCATTTATTGTATATTTATGATTATACTGTAGATATTTTTTTTTGGTACCGGGGATTAACTCAGTGGTACTCGACCACTGAGCCACATCACTAGCCCTATTTTGTGTTTTATGTAGAGACAGGGTCTCACTGAGTTGCTTAGTGCTTTGCCGTTGCTGAGACTGGCTTTGAACTCACAATTCTCCTGTCTCAGCTTCCCAAAGTGCTGGGATTGCAGGCGTGCGCCGCCGCACCTGGCTATGAAAATAATTTTTAATGATTACATAACATTTCATTGAGTAAGCATACCATATTTACTATATACCATTTCATTATCATCCATTACCATTCCACTGTGGATATTTAATTGTTCCCACTTTCCACTATTGTAAATAATACCATATTTTTTATTATTCCTTTGGATGGATTCCTTGAATATTTTTTTTTATATTAGACGTCAGAATTTTTGTATGGTGGGTTAGTAATATTTTAAGGCTGCCAAGTTATTTTCTGCCCACAGTGCCTATTTCATTGCCCTTCTCTTAAAAGATGCTATTTGCTTAAGTCTCCCCATCAGTATAAGGGAAATAAAAATAATATCTACTTCAGAGTGTTGTTGTGAGACTGTAATGAATTACTCTCAGGCATTAAGAACATACTTACCATAAAGTCAAAACCCATCAAATGTTGATTGCTGTTTTTGGCTAAGTTGACAGGTGAAAATTGTATATTATAGTTTGAATTTACTTTTCTCTGGTTACTAAATATGCTGAAATTTTTCTATGAAAATTTTGGCAATCTTTTAAGTTGTAATTTTTCTCGTCCTTTGAGGTATTGGTGCCCTCCCCGCTGTGGGGGATATTAGTTTATGAACAAGCTCTTAGCTAAAATAGTAAGCATATGTGGCTTCTGTTGTTGGATCATTTTTCTGGTTTGTTATTTATTTTTTAATTTTTAACATACAGATAGTTTTGGTTTCTATGTAATTCAATTTATATTTTTTCTCTGTAGCCTCCACATTTTTGAAGCTTGGAATCTTGGTTTCTTCCCCCCTGAAATTTGATAAAACTTGATTAAAAGCAATGACGGGATTAAAAACAAATGTAAAATTCTTTATCAGAAATTTATTTATGTTTGTGGGGCAAGGTAAGGATTAAAATGCCTCTTCTTCCCTAAGCTGACAAACAATCACAGTGTCATTTATTACATAAATCTTGTTTCTCTGATCGGCAGCAATTTCTTTTTAATCATGTATTAAATTCTTCATATTTATTTGCTGTTTTATAATAAAGAAACAGTAGAAGAAAGTTGTTCTAATTAGTCCACTTTGTATTGTTATCTTTTGTATATAGTGAACAAAGGAAAATGTTAGAACAATAAGACCAAAGTCTTATTATATTAAGACTTTGGTCTTATTGTTCTAACATAATATAATTATCCAATTAGTTGGTTAGTCAAGTGTTTTGGTTGGATCACATGGTCTTATTTTAAAAATAAATATTAAAGAAACAGCCCTCTATCTTTTTGTTTTTTTAAAAAAAGATTGGATTTCTGAAACTTAAAATTTTATTTTAATCTAGTTTTGCAGAAGTGTGGAAATGAAATTAACATTTAATTTCATAGGCTTTTTTCCCATTCAGGTAGAATATTTAAAAGTGATAAATGATGCCTCTTAACGGCACATTTATGTTCCATAGAAAGAGTTCTGGGAAGTACAAGAAATAATGATTAAAAGAATAGTGGAATTGATTTATGAGCAAAAGATGCTGGTCATTTATAGCTTTTCTAATGATGGGCATATCTAAAAGGAGAGACAAAAGAGTGTTCATATATTTAGAAGATATTCACATAAAGGGAACAAGTGTTTGGGGTAAATATGAGATTGCTCCTCAAGTGATTTGAAAAGAAAGGGCAATATGGTTTAGAAAACAAATTAGAAATAGAAAATGAAAAATATATATTATTTACACTGGGAACTGTTGCAAAGTGGAAGCATTTCCCCAGAGAGCTAGTGGATGGGATAAACTAGCTGTCTCTAATTTCTGTAATTCATGGCAGATGCTTAGGAACAGGTTACATAAGAGGTTTCTGGGAATGGTTTAAAATGAAGTCTTGTAAAATGTGCAAGGTCAGACTGGATGACCTAGGTGGTATATTCTGACTCTATCAGATGCTATGATAGCTTGTGGCGTTCTGCTCTTCGGCCTAATGTACTGTGAGGATTATTTACTGGCAAATTCAATGAACTGTTATTTGATTCAGAATTAGAATTCTCTGAAAAATAAAAATTGGCTTTGGAATATACTTGTCTGGTCCAATATCTTCCCCTTACTTCTTGCCCTAGTTATCTTAATTTTTTCATTAAAAAAATAGAATTTTTACTTGGGTAAATATTTTGTTCAATTGCTTACTTGTTAGACTTAATTAGCATTGTATGTCATTGGTGTATGTTGTTCCTAGGGCAGAATTAATTTAGTGAATAATATTCACCTATAAAATACTAGTGAAGTTAATAGAATGCTCAATCCATGCTGCAGCATTCTGTACAACAATAAAAATTTTTAATGGAATTGTGTTTATACTCCTAAGTCAGTTGATAGTGGTGGTCACTGAAGTGGAAATTGTGAGACTGTCAATGGGGGTCTGGAAAGAAAATATTAGAACTTTAATTTATTGGTTCTTTTAATCTGAGGAAATGGAGCTTTCTGAACTTTTGCTAGATGGATGGACTCTGGCATCCCCCTCCTGTCACGTCCTGATGGGCATGTACTGCCTCAGGCAGTAGTGGGCAAGCCCCCGGGAGGTGCCAGTGTCACTCCTACCCCATGTGCTTCTAGTTAAAAGGTGTTGACTTAAGGGATCTGCGGATTATATTGTATAATTCTTAACCTCGATATCACAAATTGGTAGAGAAAATATTAATGGAGAGCATTTCTAATGAAAAGTAAATATTTTTCATCAGCCACATCAAATTTCAAACAATGATCATTTGATGGATCAGGCAGTAAGGCAGCCAAAAAATTTCAGAGTTACATAAAATTTTTGTTTATTTAAACTAGCTTTGACTCATCCTTTTAAAATATACGTGTGCATATTTATAATGTACATGATGTATCAGCACTTAAGTACATATATTTAATTATAAACATATGGAATACATTCCAAAGTCTTTTAAATGAATAAGTATATGATCAAAAAAGCTTTTCAAAGAAGTTCAGTTGAAGAAGTGAGGTTCACTTTTTTTTAGTTGTTGTATTACCATTTTTATTACACCTATTAAATGTTTTACACATTATCTTGTTATAATGACCTTGGTGTTAAATCATCTTTAGGTGACTTTTTCAGGTTGAAGTAGAAAAAAGTGAAATGGAATGGAATTAACCAAATTATAGAATTAGTCATTGTAGGTGAATTAGAGCTTCACTAACTCAGATCTCTAGAATTTAATAAGGAAGGAATTGTTCTAATTCAACTCATTTGTGGGGAAATGGGATCTAAATCAGTAAGAAATATGAATTATAAAATATTCTTTAAGAAGCGCTTCTTAAATAAGTTTGAAGACGGATAGGAGAATACCAGGTTAATTGTGTTTTAGCAAATCTTTTAATTGCTTCCATTTAACAGATAGCTGAGAATTATTTATCATTACTATATTCATTGTTTGAATTAAAATTAATACCAAATTGTGCTTGAATGGTCTTTTTTCCTTTTACATTTAAATAGGTTAGACATTTGTTTTGTTTATACCATTAATGTGTTTTCACACAGGCTGCAAAGGTAACCATCAACTCAGAATTAATTAGTGGAATCAAAATTAATGAGGTTTTACTGTATTGGTTCATTTCCACTCTAGGCCAGTTTTCTTCATATGAGTTGGAGTAGCACTTTGTTGAAAAAGAAAAATTAGACTTATTTTAATCCATATTTAAAAAGCAGAGAACCATCTTGTGAGTTAAATACCTCTAATAACTATGCTTTCTTGGGCTTAGTAATATTGATTTTTTTTTGTTTTCATTCTTGATTATTTTGGCTATTTCAAGACTTTCTTATTACAGTAAAACTAAAGTTAACTCTTCAGATACATATTATTATTTACAGAGATGGTATGTGATTTTTATAAGTGACCAAACAAGCCATGTGTGGTGGCACACACCTGTAATCTCAGCTATTTGGGAGACTGAGGCAGGAGGATTCCAAGTTCAAGACCAGCCTCAGTAACTTAGTGAGACCCTGTCTCAAAATAAATAAATAGCTGAACTTTTTTGTGGGCAGAGCATGTTACCTCCTAGTTTCATCATTATTGCACTTTGAAAAAGGATTAAAATATTATTTAAAATGGATTTAGGTAAATATGTGTGTTAAAGAGTGCATCTTGTGGAAATGAAAAGCTAGAGTTTTTGGAGTCATTTTTTTTTTAACTTTCAGAAAATTATATCCTGTAAACTTTTTTTTTTTAACTTTCAGAAAATTATATCCTGTAAACTACTTTTTAAAGTTGATCCTATGCTATTATTTAATGTTTGTTCTATATATTTTTAATTTTTACTATAGAAGAGTAATATGACATAGAGCCTTTAAATATTCTTATGAAGATGGATTGCATTTCCTCTAATCTTTGAAATGATTCCCTGCCTATATATGGGGAGGGTGAAAGTTCTGACAGTGGAACTTCTCAGGGGGGGTTGATAATGTCAAAGGTCAAGTTCTTCGTAGGAACGGAAAAGCCTTTTTTGTTTGCTTAATGGCTCTAGTCTCCTGTCCACTAGATTATAGAGCACGCTAAGAAGATGTGTGCCCAGCTCTGTGGTTATCAGTAGCTTTGTATAGCCTCAGCTGTTGGGAGCTACAACAGGTCATAATTTTAGAAACACCTAACATAATGAAGAATATCGGCAAAACTTCACATTTGACTCATGCTTCTTTTTGAAAAGGAATGAATTGCATGTATATGTACATTATATGAACATTAATGAAATGACACTTGAACTTGGGAACTAGCGAGTACGCCAATTGGGAGTGAGGCACTACTTAAGGATTAGCTGTTTTTACAGAGGAGTTTGGAGAGCTCATGAGTCCAAGTAATAGAATCAGAAGTAGTGAAGCTTGTGTAAGTGTTACGGTGGACCAGTGCCTAATGAAAGAATGTGAGGAGTTTGAAGGAAAGGCTGGTTAGGAATCCTCTCCCCCTTTTTTTCCTTCACACCCAGAGACTCGTGGGCACAGTGGTAGCATATGCATGTAACCCTAGCTACTCCTGGACTGAGGCAGAGGGATTGCAAGTTGGAGGCTAGTCTCAGCAACTTGGTTAATGCTATCTCAAAATAAAATAAATAAAAAATTAAAAGTGCTGGGAATGTAGCTCAGTGGTAGAGTGCCCTTGGTTCTATTCCCAGTATTGGGAAAAAAAAAATCACATCCAAAGAAAGAAATCACTTTCTCTCTTGAGAGATATAAATGAAATGAGCTCTTTTTGGTGTTGCGAAATAGAAAGTTGTAGTTAACCATTAAGGCAGCAGTCTTCTCTTTTAATAAAGTGAATAATAGATAATATTTGATAAATACAAAGACAGCACTAGTGATAATATGTCGAAATTCAAAGCATCCGTTGTATTAAAATGGCTAAAATTAGCAGTGCATGTTTTGTGCAACTGATGCTTTGTTACAAAATGATTGAGAATAAAGATATCATAGAGTGCATATATATGTGCTTGTGTAGGTATTTACTCAGTTGTATTCTACAGTGCCTTAATTTAAATGATTTTAAATATTTTCCACTTTATTTTGATCTTTCTGTTAATTAGAAAATATTTGTGTGCCAGAATTTAACTGCCCCACAGTTCTTTGTACATCCTTTTAAAGCAAGAAATGATATTTTATATTTCATTTGAATGTTTATCAAGATAAATGAAATAACAAATGTTTAAGAAAATTATGATGTTTTAATAAAGGTTTATAACATCATCTTTCTAAACTTAGTTTTCTTTTTTTTTTTCCAGAACTGGGGATTGAACCCAGGGGCACCCTACCACTGAGCTCTATCCCCAGCCCTTTTTATTTTTTGATTTTGAGACTGGGTCTCCCCTAAATTGCCCATGTTGGCCTTTAACTTGTGATCCTCCTACCTCAGCCTCCTGAGTAGCTGTTCACCAATGAATCAGGCTTGAACTTTGCTTTCTTAAGTTTTAAATTAGTAAACCACCTGCTATTCTTACTTTCATGTCTAAATGATCATAAAACATAAAATAAAGCTAACAAAGAGTAAAAAGATAAAACACTTGAATTTGAGAACAAAGTAGATAGTTTAATCTCATCTTTGTTTTATTAATGCCTTACTTTATTCAAAAATTGATTTTAAGTTGTTTATAAAAATAAACATTCAATAAAATAAAGATAAATCATGGTGAAGAGAAAATGAGAGAAATGAATGAAACCACTGAGAGTCTACATTCAGATGTGTACGCCCTAGGATCCTGCCCTGCGACAGTGAAACTTTCGTCTTGAGTTTGTTAGCATCCACGACATAAAAGGATCCAGTTGCAGCGGCTTTCCCCAAAATGTGTCCTTTAAACTAGGTCTCATAAGGTAATCATGGTCAAGCAAATTTAGAGATGAATGATGTTTTATCTGCTTATAGGAATAATTATATTCACATCAGCATTCTAAATCATCTTGGAAATTCTAAGCTTAAAAACATCAACACTGCATAGGTTCAATGTTTTTCATGCACATTTGGGCACCTCCCCCACCTTTTCACCTAATATCTTTCAACATTCCCACTTGGGGAACCAGTGAGATATTGATCTCTGGCTGAAACAGTCTGTTTGCTCAGAAGTCCAGCAGGCTGAGGTTTGACGAGTTCCTTCCGTTAGATCTCATTGGAGGGAGAGTAGGTGTATGTACTGCAGAGGACCTCATCCTCTAGAAATAACCCCAAAACATGGAGTAGTTCAGATGGCTGTTTTCATATGCTTTCCCTCAGTATGAATGGAAAGCATAATCTAAGTCAGCAAAGCATTAAGTTTTAAATTGCTTATAAATTGTCTAATAGAAATTGTAAAACTTCAGTTTTTAAAGTTTCTACATTGTAGATTGAGTTCTTTGTAGCCAGTGAAAATCCTTACAGACTTTGATTATTTACATTTCATCTTGTTCTGAAAGGGTAAGTTGAAAGGCAAAAACTAGATATGAGCAAAAAATGTTTAATTAGCTTATTGTGTTGTTAGCTGAGGTAATGCACCTGCCAGCATTATAGAGAAAAGCTGTGAAGGAAGTAGGGATGTGATTCTACAGATGACATGAAATATCCTTGACTCCCAAGGATGATTGGCAGAGGGACTGTAAGGGTATTGTTTCTGAGCAAAAGGTGCAGGGAGGAGCAGGGGTTTACAATGATAGAGTCACAAACAGAAGGAAGCACTGCTGGAAGCAGCTGTCATTGCAAACAAAGGAAAGTTCATACTGTGGAAAGGGAACATAAATACAGATCAATTTTTTTCCACCTTTGCCTGCACAGATACAGCAACCATTTCAGTAAAGGCATCTGCAAATTTGAACAGCAGATTTTCCAAGGCTTCTTTTCCCTGTTTAGTAAAAGTGTTTTGATGGTTGAACAGTGTTTTGTATATAATATAAAGGAAGAAATCGTTCAGCACAACCAACGTTGTAGTTGATTTTCAGTGGTAGTGAATGTATGATTAATTTTTATTTCAGTTATTGAGAACAGAATCTGTTTTACTCTAAATTTAATCTAAGTGTAACAAAGGTGCATTCTTCTTTTCAGGCAAGAGTGCAGCACTGCATCTGCTCTGTAGCCAGTGACCACTCAGTGGGACTTCTAAGTTTGCGAGAGAAAAAATGCATCATGTTGGCATCTCGGCACCTTTTTCCTATTCAGATAATCAAGTGGAGACCCTCTGATGATTACCTGGTAGTGGGGTGTTCAGATGGTTCTGTGTATGTCTGGCAAATGGATACTGGTAAGAATTAGTGTGAAAAGAGACTAGAAAATTAATAGGTATGTTTGCTTTTCTAAAAATTAAGTTTTGGAATGTAGAAAAATTGCTATTTTTCTTTCAAATCACTGTTTTCCCTAAAATAGTCTTATTATCAACAAAGAAATATTTAAGTGTCTCTTATTTGTTGTTCTATGCCAAATACTTGTAGAGCAGTTCACCAGGCTTTAAAAGCAGGTAACGTACGGATGAGGACAGATTTATAGATGACAAAGTATGAGTGATTTCTGTATAATTCATGAGATAAATTGTGAGTGAGATGAAGGAACCATGTTTGTCTCAGGTCAGAAACAGTGGGAAAAAAATAAACTCTTCTTTTATTGAATAGCAGAAAAGCAGTGCTGGACAGAAAATTGTAGGAAGTAATCCACATTGAGGTTTCAAGTTCTAGTGGGAACATGTAAAATTTCAAGTTTCAAAAATGTGATGTGTGGAGTTTATAATGTGGAACAAGTAATGCTTAACTTAAAACCACAGGTAAAGATATACAGCGTTCATACAGAGATTACCATGTATTTTCCTGGGAAATACTTAAGCATGTAACAATGTTTTCAGTTAATCCAGCTTTTTTGTAATACATTGGATTCAACTTTTACATTTTAAGTGACTATCAGTGATAAAAACCTTTCTTTAGACTCTTAGTTGTACTACATAATACTTTACCAAATATTTTCCTTTTCTTCACCTTTTGTTGTTTGTTACAGTCTTCCTGAAATGAGAATATGTGCAGCCGCTTGTGTGGTTGTCAAACAGGGAGTTCCCGTAAACCTTTTTGGGATAAGTAGCTATAATCTTCAGCAGCCTTATTGATCGTCCTCAGTTTAACTGTAACACAGGCAATTTTGACAAGAGGAGCCTTCTGAATGTCTGTCAGACTTCTTTACTTTTGCATTTAGCTTTTTTTTCCCTCTTGTCTGGTTGTAAGAGATTCATACTTCTGGTCAAATTTTAAAAGCACAAACATATTAAAGAAGAAAGGCAAAACCAGAGCCCATTGCCCAGTTGTAAATGTTACATATTTTGGCATATTTCTTTCTTATTTGTTCCTGGACATTTTTGAAAACAGAATTACTGTCATCCTATATATTCAATTTTGTATTTTACTTTGGTGTCCCTTCATGTTATACTCTACCTACTTGTCATGATCTTTTTGCTGATTTGATCCACTTCACACACCATTTGTGCCTGGAATCAGATTGGTTTGAACTTAGGGTTGACAACTTGTTAGCGCTGTGATTTATCTTAGCTCACCTGACTTTTGCTCTTCAGTGTTTTTATCCGTCAAATTAGGATAATATTTCCTATTTTATAGTGTTGCAGAAGGAATAAAATGAGATATTTCCCTGATGTGGTAAATGGAATGTGTGTAAAATGTATGTGTGTGTATTTTTTTTTAAGTTTGTGTGTATATACATACATGTGTATGTATTTCCTATAATCATTAAAGAAACATGCTGCTTAACTTGTTACCTTGTTGACTTTGGCAGAATGACTTTACCTACATTTGGAAATATTTTCTTTGGGAATAAGTATTGAATAAAATTCTTAAAATAACGATGACATTTGAAGAACTGTATTAAAATACTGTAAATATTTAATTGATATATCTTAAACAGAAGAGTATGGTAAACTTGTCTAGGCCTTATTTAAATAAATAAAGGAAGAGAGTATTGTTGTCTTGAAAGTTTGAGATTTTTATGTTTGAATATTTAAAAATATTTAATCTTAACTATTAAGATAATATTTAAATGTTTGCAAATAATACATAGTGAAATGTGAAATTCTTTACAGACAAGATCTTACTGAAAAACAAGTTAACTTTTCCAGTGATTTTTCTGAAGGGAAACAACAAATTGCCCCTAACTATAGGGATACTGGAGGATGTTCTGCTTAAAATGAGTTTAGTATAATTAA
Source organism: Geosciurus inauris (assembly GCA_004024805.1). Taxonomy (NCBI): domain Eukaryota; kingdom Metazoa; phylum Chordata; class Mammalia; order Rodentia; family Sciuridae; genus Geosciurus; species Geosciurus inauris. The sequence continues at coordinate 13,289 of PVHX01008210.1, read as the reverse complement.
AACCAATTTAGATTAAACACAATATTTAATATTTAAATTTTAGTTATGCTCTGACCTTCAGGAGGACGTGAGTAAATAATAAGTCACTATGATGTTTTTAAGTCAAGGTAAAAATAGAGAAACCAAATTTGTTTTGGATTTCAGCTGCAATCTGAGGTATATGTTCTTTTTTTCTCCTAGCAGTATGTTCTGTAGCTAGTGATATATAGGTCTCTGGGGAGTCCGTAAGGTACATCCTGAAGGTATTGACATTATTTATTTATTAAATTTATTTATTTATTAAATAAATAAAAAATGAAGCTAGATAAATCAGATGCAGCCAGGGTTTGATGTATGAAATGTATTTAAACTCTGAGGAGATACTTGATCTCTCTTCTTCGTGTTTTGGGAATGTATTTTCATGGATGAAGCTGTATCATACAAAACCTGCTCTTGCATATTGGGTAGTTTGCTGTTATGAGTTTTACTGATGATTTCTAGGTTGAAAACACTTAAAATGTCTTTATTTTGTACATTTATGTGTCATTTATCTTAGTTTATTTTTCTTTTTACATGAGTAGATTTTGTCTTCAGTGTTTATTTTCTAATGAAATTAAAGCTAGGTAATATAAAATTTAGAGAATTTGAAGTCCAGAATCTTTTATTCTTTCATTGTGACATTTTATGAGATGAACTAGCAATTTGCTAGTGATGAACAGGCTGTGAAGATATTCTTTCATATCTTTAGCTAGTTAAACAGTTAGTCAAACACTAGCAACAAGAAGGGGCCAGATAACCTTTTGGCTCCCACTCATGAACTTATTAAAGGTTAGTCATTGACCTAGATGGTGACTGTTTCCACCTGGAGCTGTTTTTGTGCTTCAGGGGCCAACTGTCTCATGCTTCACATTTGATATTCCCAGTAACTGTTCATGCCATTCCCACAGACCTTTGATAAGGTCAGAATCCTATTTGGCACATAGTGGCATGCTTTAAGCCATAACCAGTATTACCAAATGTTCTTCTGTAATCATTACCAACCCTAAATAACATTCTCATCCGCTCATTTTTATCGTCTTTGCTACTTAGCAAAAGTGATTCCCACATCAGATTCCTATTTTAATAGGTTTAATTATTAGTTTGCCTTGTACAAATGCAAATATCATTAATACTTGCCAGATATTATTAGAAATTCATGTATAAGATCTTGTTATTTTCTTTGTTCTGCTACCTTTTTTCTTTGTATTTTTATTCTGCCCCTTTGAGTTTTCTCAAATTCCTATTTTTGCATTGGCTTAATAAAATATACATTCATCTTTTTGAATTGAATTATCTAATCAAACATAGCATAAAATTAAGAATTGATATATATTCAATGTCTGTTGAAAAATGTCTATAAATTATAGATAACCAAAATATGTCAAGGATCAGATTTTTATTCAAGTAAAGTCTAGTGTTATTCTTAAGACTAATTTAAAAAACATTCCTATGCTTTTATTTTCATTTATTTAAATTGATGTTTCTGAATTTTTACTAAAATTGCTCAAGAAAATTAAGAGGTAGTACTACAATTCAGTCTTTTGCTGTTGGGAGGTTTTAGTGGCAAATATTTTCATCACATATTTGACCTTTTTCTAGCAGTATCTGACATACTAGAGATTTGATCTTATCTTTCTGTTTCATAATATATTGCCACTACATTATTGACTCTTCTATGTCTTTTACATTTTTACATTTCATTGTGTTACAAGCATGGAATAGAATAGGGGAAAACACAAAGAATGAATTAAGAAAGGTATTTGACTAAAATTTTGGTAAAATCAAGTATAATTAGAGAGTATCTTTTATACCTTTTGATGAATATAAAATATGAAATCTTACATACTTACCTAGATAGTTACCATTTCCATTGTTTCCCTCCTGGAAGGAAGAGGTTATTAGAGTGGAGATGTGGTTGACTTTGCCACTACCTCCTCACAGCCCCTGCATGCTGTTAATTACTAAGTATTTCCCATTTGATTTCCCCCAGCTCCTTTTTTTCTTTCTGTTGTATCATTCTAATTTGGGGTTATATTTCCCCATACCTGAGCTGTCTGTATTGGTTACTCTGCTTACTCTTTCCCTTCTAATCTATCCTGTACTCTGCTGGTTAATTAATCCTGGGAAAGAAGACAGCAGTAACATTTGGTTCACGCTACTGTTCAGTGAATGAACCCTGAACAATGTCAGTTCACAACACCCTCAAGACAAGATCTTTCTACCTTTCTGTCTTCTTCTTATTCTTTCACATGGACCATTTGCTGTAGTCAAGAATAATCAACTCACTTACTGTCACTTCTTTTAACTTGTATCATCTATATTCTCATGATTTTCACTGATTTAGAACATTAATTTTCCTTTTAAAAAGGAAATTTAAAATTTAAAATTAATTTTAAATTAATTTAAAATTAATTTAAAATTAATTTTACTTTTTAAAAAGTCCATTGTATTTTAAGGAAATTTGAATAATTTGAATGAAGTCATATAACTTTACCTATGCATAGTTATCATTTTCATTATTCTTCATTGCTTTATGTAGATGCAGATTTCCACCTAGAATCACTTCCATTTGTCGAATATTTAATTTTTCTTGTAGGCCTAAGATAATGAATTCTTTCAGCTTTTGCATGTCTGAAAAAAATTCTTTATTTCACTTCCTTTTAAAAAATATATTTATTAAAATTTTATTTTAGCTGTGTCTTATTTGTCCAGGCTGGTTTTGAACTTATGAGCTTAAGTGATCCTACCATTTCTGTCTCCTGAGTAGCTGGGACTAGACGCATGTACCACTAAGCCCAACATCATTTTTATTTTTAAAAGATATTTTCTATGGGTGTAAAGTTCTAGGTTCACAGTTCTTTTCTCTCTTTCAATTCTTTACTGTCTTCTTACTTGCATTGTGTCCAGAGAGAAATCTGCTGTAGTCTTTATCTTTCTTCTGTATATAACATATTTGTTTTCTCTGGATGCTTTAAACACTCCCCCCCACCCCCCTACTCCATACTGAGGATTGAACTCAGGGCCTCACACATGCTAGGCTAGTGCTCTAACATCAAGCTATATTCCCAGCTAAAACATTTTTATTACTGGTTTCGAGCAATATGATTGTAATTTTCTTTGTTTTGCTTGTGCTTGGGAATCTGTAGGTATGTATTTCCATCACGTTTGGAAAATTTATGGCTATAATTTATTCAAATATGTTTTCTGTCCTCTATTCTATTTTCTTTCTTTGGAGACTCCAATTATATATGTTAGGCCATTTTGTGTTTTTTCACAGCTCACTGATAATCTTTTCATAATTTTTTTTCTTTTTTCATTTTATATAGTTTCTATTGCTGTGTCTTCAAGTTTACTGTTCTTTCCTTCCATAGTGTCTAATCTTGTATTGTTCACATTTAAATGTAAGTTTCATGACCTATGTTGTAGTTTTCATTTAGTAACTTTTTTATTAGATAACATGTTGTGAATTTTATTTTCCTGGATGTTGTATATTTTTGTATTCCCACAAATCTATTAAGGGACACGGTTTGATCACCTTGCGTCTTGCCTTCAGACTTGTTAAGTGGAGCTGGAGAAGTGCTAATTCTGGAGCTAATTATTACCCATGGTTGAGGCAATACCTTATAGAGTATTCTGCCCAATCAGTTCTTCCCTGTGAATTAGGAGACTTCTTTCTAGATGGTGAGAGCAGGCACTATTCACAGTAGCGTCTGCACCTTCTAATTCTTCCAGGTGGTTCTTTCTTGAGCCTTGGGTGGATTCCTCACAATCATGAATTTCTCAGAATTCTGGCAAAGATGTGAGGAACTTCTGCAGATTTCTATGTGGTTTACTCCACTCGGTACTCTGTCCTGCAAATTCTAGCAGCTTTGGTCTTCTGGCCTCTCAGCCTTTTTTCTTCAACTTAGGGAATCTGTTCATCTACTAGGCTTCCCTCTTCTTGTGCTGTGGCTTAGAGACTCTTCTTGAGTGGTGAGCGGGAGTAAGGATGGACTGAACCTTGTTTGTTTTCCATCTTTCAAGGATCACTGTCCTTAATTGCCCAACATCCATTGTCTGGAAAATCATTGTTTTTATTTTCCTTCAAAGACTGAAACTTTTGAATCTGACTGGCCAATTTTTTTGTAAAATGTTTCCCAAGTGATGTTTTCTCATGATTACTGTCAGAATATGTACTATCCGTAGTATATATATTAATAACAGGGATTGAACCCAGGGGTGCTTAACCACAGAGCCACATCCTCAGCCCTTTTTTTTTCTTATTTTGAGCCAGGGTATCACTAAGTTGCTTAGGGCCTCACTAAGTATCTGAGGCTGGCTTTGATTTTGCGATCTTCCTGACTCATCCTCCCAAGCCTCTGGGATTAGAGGAGTGCACCATTATGCCTGGCCAGAATATGTATCTTTGGCAAGAATATCACAGATATTTTTCTCATTGTGTCCTGTCATATGACACATGATTTTAATTTGTTTCATCATTGACATATACTTAGATTCCCTTATTAAGGTAGTGTTTTTTGGCTTCTTCACTGGAAAATTACACTTTTTTCCCTTTTATAATTAGTAAAAATTTGGGGATAAGGTACTTTGAAACCATATAAACATCTGTTCTTCAAACTTTTAATTTAGTCATTTATGTCATAAAGGACTTTTGGCTTCCATTTTATTCAATGGATTATAATCTTAAACTCTGAATATAATGTCCTGGGAATCCCTTTAAGCTGTTGGTGGTGGTGACGGTTTTGATTACATTTTGCTGTCCAGCACAAGCACATGGTGTTGCACAGATGTTCTTTGCATTCAGCCTGGCTCTGATGCACTATTCCTGGGCTCTCTTCTGCTCAGTGTGGACATCCGCTCTTCCCTCTAAGGATCCAGTATCCCGTGCAAAGCTGTCTGTTTACACAGATGCTCTCCTCACCTTCTTTGCACCTCAGACCATTCTCATTGAGCATGTGGATGCTCTTCTCATCCCTGTCAACACCCTGTGCCAGGTCGCCTTCATGCCTAGACTCCGTTGGCTCTCCTTCAGGTTCTGTGCTGGGCTGCTTCCCTGTGTGAACTCCCTTCTCTGTCTGCCTGGGCTCCAACACTTTCTTTATGCTCATGGTTCTTAGACTTTAGCCCTCTCTGCCAAGCTGTTGCCTTTACCTTCCTCTTGTTAAACTACCCTTTTCACCCTCTCAGACTTGGACTTGCTTGCTCTGAGCCATTGCAGGCCCTTTCATCACCACCATGGCCCACACCCATCGTGGACATCTACCTTTGCTTGTTACCACTTAATAACTTTGGACATAGTTGTTCAAAAGGGAGGAGGAAATATAAACTTGACAAAAAGGGGCAAATTAGATATTTGGTACTTTGCTTACAGTATATTCTCATTTTGTTTGTTGATTAATAATTCTGTTTGGGATAACAGTGTCACTTAAGTCTATTCCATTATAACTATAGACAACATTTAATAAAGAATTAAGGGCTAGAAAAGTAAATTCTAAATTCATTCCTGTTAAACTTTAAGGCATTTGAAATCAAATATTTTTTATTTCAAAAGTAAATTTTTTTTCAAAATCTAATTTTAATTCACTTAAAATAATCTTAGTCTTCCCATGAAATTTAAAAACATAATAAAATATCAGTATATTACAAATGCTCATGTAGAAGAACATGAAATTCTAGTAATTTAGCTATGTAAATATACCCTGTTAATCACTTTTCCCTGTACTGTAGGATTCCTTCTCCCCCTTTATATTATGAAAACTGTTCTCAATCTTTTTTTTTTCATTAACAATACATTGTGTTTTTTATTTCATGTTGACATGTATAGCTGAATTTCATTTCTTATTTCTGCAGATTCACATGTACAAACATGCATGTAATATAAACACATGCCCTCACACACACACACTTGGATACAAACATGCAGATACAAACACAAGCACACACATGTACTCACATGCATGTGCATATGTGTTCACACACAGTACAACCTACATGCACATGTACACATGTACACATGGACATATGCACAACACAATACATGCATGTACACAGAGAAAATACATGTATCCATTCATGCACATATGTGCAGACACATGTACACACATGCACACATGTGATAGTTTTGAATCTAAGATGTTTAGAACTTTTTTTTTTTTTGGTACTGGGGATTGAACTCGGGTACTCAACCACTGAGCCACATCCTCAGCCCTATTTTGTGTTTTATGTAGAGACAGGGTCTCACTGAGTTGCTTGCTTAGCGCCTCGCCGTTGCTGAGGCTGGCTTTGAACTTGCGATTCTTCTGTCTCAGCCTCCCTAAGTGCTGGGATTACAGGCTTGAGCCACCATGCCTGGCTAGAACTTTTATCCTAGTTTTTCTGTTACATTCAAGACAATAATGTCTATGCACACATGCACATTACAGATTTGTATATGATATGAATATTTAGCATAAATCTTAGAATGGAAATTTCTGTGTTAAAGGATATACAAGTTTTAAATGGAATAGAAGTTGTTAAAGCAAAAATAATTACTATAAATACAATAAAAGATACATGGTGGTGCATTATTGACTTTAATTTGGATTTCTTTGATTATTATTGAGAGTGATATCTTTTTGTGTTTCTTAATTTATAATTTTTCAACATTTTTCTGTTGACTTTTTGCCCTATAGATGTTAGAACTCTGTATTTTAAGGCTTTTAACTGCACTGTCTCCTGTGTGCCAACTGTTATTCAATATACCAGGTATAAAATGATGAACAAAACACCTAAAACACTCTAGCTCTAGTGTAGTTTACAGTTCTGGATGGGTAAAGGCAGGACAGAAAAATTAAATAAATAGCATGTTAGTTGGCATTAGTGTTATAGAAAAAAAATAAAGCAGAAAAGGGAGAAATTAAAACAATCAGGGAACAGCTTATTGGAAATGTGACATTATTGTAAAGGCCCAGAGGGCTATGGTGAAAGAGGTGATGACCCTGCATTATCTAGGAAGGAGAGGTTTGTGCTAACTTATACAAGAAGTGCATAGATGGAGATAAATGGAAAAGAAGGCCAAGTGAAGACTCTTTGAAATAGTTATAAGTGGTAGTTATTTTCAGAAATGTTTGGGAAACGTTTGGGTGGTGAGAGTAAGAATCAAAAAATTTTAGGGGCTGGCTTGTAGGTCAGTGGTAAAGTGCTTGCCTAGCATGTGTGAGGCACTGGGTTTGATTCTTGGCACCACATATAAATAAATAAAATAAAGGTCCATCAACAACTAAAAGAATATTTAAAAAGAATTTCAGACTAGGGGCTGGGAATACAGCTCAGTGGTAGAGCACTTGCCAAGCATACATGAGGCTCTGGGTCTGATCCCTAGTACTGAAAAACAAAAAAGAAACAAGCAAGCACCCTCACCCCACCCCACCCCACCCCCCCCCCAAAAAAAAAAAAAAAAAGGGAAAAGAAAAGCAGAAAAAACAAGGAAATTTCTAAACTGAATGGTTTGCAAAAGTATGCATTTTAGTAAGATATTTTTGTTGAATATTGACATACAACTTGGGGGAAGGTCAAGACATCTTACTTAATGCTTATAATACTGTAATGATGTGGGAATAATCAAGGAAACCTGGGAAATAGGAAGAGAGTGGAAGCCTGAAGGAGGTTGTCAATCTTGGTTCTGCACTTGACCATATTGGGAAGTTCTGTTAGATTGAGGTAATCTGCATGGAAGATTATTAAAGAAAGGAAAAACAAAATATTTCTGGAATGCACTGCTAAGACATATTTCTATATAGAAATTATGCCATTTTTCTTTACTTAAAAATTAAAAAATATTTTACAGTCTTGTGTGACGTATGTGAATGTATTCGTATCCCAGGTGCTTTGGATCGTTGTGTGATGGGGATAACAGCAGTAGAGATACTGAATGCTTGTGATGAAGCAGTTCCTGCTGCAGTAGATTCACTCAGTCACCCAGCAGTCAACCTCAAGCAAGCTATGACAAGACGTAGTCTTGCTGCTCTTAAAAATATAGCCCATCACAAACTACAAACCCTTGCAACTAACCTTTTGGCTTCTGAGGCATCTGACAAGGTGAGTTTTGTTGTGGATTCATCCAGTGTGTAGACCCCGTTTAACTGCATTTAATAACATAGCTATGGTATGTCTTAGAGAATAATTTGTGAGAGATGATATTAATGGAAACTAAGCTTCTGACTTTTGTTTAAGTTTGTCCAGCATAATTTTGGAATGATTCAACTATTTTACATTTTGAAAAAGTAAATTATTTTTATTACTTAAATATTTAAAAATCATTTCTGCTGAATTAAGTAACTTGAGTTTGTGAAATTAAAGCAAACATTGTATGTAACATCCATCTGATTTTCTGATAGATATTTTGATGAAAGATTGAGCGCTAGTTAATGTCTCAGTGGGGAAAAACAATGGGTACAATTAAGACGTATATAAATGTGATGTATCATTTCTTTTAAAATTAAGTTTTGATTTTAGTAAGGTTTTTCACCATTAGAAAGGATTTAAGAAAATATTTGAGAATAAGTATGATGGAGTTGCACAAGTTCTAGAATTTTTTTTTCCCCGAGACCCAAGCTTAATCCTATTTTACTAATGGACACTTCGTAAGTACTTACAAGACAAAACTTACTACTTCACCTAGCAGAAGATTGTCCTATTAAAAAACAACAAGCAATCCCAGCTCATTAATTTGCATACATGTCTTGAGCTTTCTAAAAGCTAGCCACTATTGGTTTGTGGGATTTGTGTTCTGTGGTATTATTAGAATGAGTTTGTCTCTAGTAATGGATAAGTCAAATCTACAGTATTTCATATGAATCACTACTTGAAATTCTAATGCCATCTAAATATTCACTGGAGTTATTTGTGGATGGTTACAAATATGTTTGTTTTAATTCTTATTATTTATTTATTTCCTTTTTTTTTTGTACTGGGAATTGAACTCAAGGACACTCAACCACTGAGCCACATCCCAGCCCTACCTATTTTGTATTTTATTTAGAGACAGGGTCGCACTGAGTTGTTTAGCGCCTCACTTTTGCTGAGGCTGGCTTTGAACTCGCAATCCTCTTGCCTCAGCCTCCTGAGCCACTGGGATTATAGGCATGAACCATTGCACCCAGCTAATTCTCTTATTCTTGATTTCCATTTTTTAAATGGTTAGACATATGAGTCAATAGTGAAGGGGTTGAAAGGCTCATCTGCAAATTTGACATTAGCTATGAATTACTTGAGTTCTGATGATGGCACATGGAGTAGTGGACAGTCCCACTGACCCGCATCCTCCAGTAACTGCCAGTAATATCCCCTTTGATCATTCTCTCCTTCCCCAGGATATAAATGTTTTATTGGCTCTGTGGTATTTTATATTTCATAGATTGGATTGTGAAATCCTTCTCTTTATTCTCCATGCCTGCAGTTCTGTGCTCTAAAGTTTGAGGAGAAATCACAAGTTAAATGCATTTGTCATGCCCATCATTTTTTTCAAGGACCCACATATCTGTCCCTACGAATTCAGTGGTTGTAGCATGTTGTCTGGCATGCTATATGATTTTAATTTTGAGCAAATGTATAAAACAATGGATTCAAGAGCATGTGTGTATGTTAGGAAGTCCCCAAATATATTCTTTTTCTTGATGGTTTTTCTAGGAATAAAAATTTAGAAAAATAATTATATAACTGGAAAATTAGAGAAAAATAAGTGGTACAGTAACATTTATGAATGCCTTTTGTAAGTGGTCATGGTCCATTATGTGATTTTTACAATCTTGTTTGTCCCTGTTTTAATAGTGCATTTTATAGTGCAATTAGTGATAAAAGCACTAGATATCAGAGACATTACACTTATGTATTGTAAAATATATTGCTTGTGAACCTCCTCAGTCTTGTAGCAGTGGTAATTGTTGCTGGGTCTACAAGGAAAACAATTATAGAAGAGGAAAAGGCTTAGGAAGCGGAGGCTGCAGGAGGATAATCACTTTATGAAAAATGTATGTTGACTGGACCATTAGGGATTTCTTTAACTATTTTCTCATGTTGAGTTTGTGCCTCCTTCTGAGGGGAATATTTAAAGAACTGTCCTCTGGATGGCTTTCTAACCTCAAGAGAAATAAACCCACCCAATGTTAAAAAAACAAAATTAATCATCACCAAGAGCCATAGGAAAATTTACTCTAGGATATTGGATCTTATTTTTTACATAGTTCTTTTAGTGCAAAATAAAGACTTTATTAAGAAACCCTACAGGAAATGTCCCGCTTTTGCCTTGTTAGAATTGCATTAGCAATCAGGGTTATTTAGAAGTAACAAATATTTATTTTGCTAATTATGTTGATTATCCTGGGTGTACAAAACTTTGTAACCAGGAATGAATAATTTGCAATATTATGATTTTTTTTCTCACCAGAAGACCAAAAGGGTATTATGTTATTTTTATTACTGTATTGAATCTTTGCAAGACTGTGTGTGTTTGAACTCCTGTCTGTCTCTCTTAAGACTGGACAGAATTGAGTGTTTCTTCTTTTTATTTTCAGTGATTAAAGCATTATAACTACCTAACATTAGTGTTACTACATGTATAATTACATGCAGTGTTGTTATACTACAGAATCATGGGAAGTGCTCAGGAAATTTAGTGGGAAGCCAGTTTGGAGGTGTAGATTGGAATTATATTGTAGAAGAACTTCACAGTAAACCTGAGGATGTAATTCAATATGAAGTTGGATAGTTTGAAAGGAGTTTTTGTTGTTGTTCTTGTTTGAGAAGTATTTTGTCGTGTCTGACATCTGTAAGACATAAATATTGATGTGGGAAATTAAATGGAATGATATGGAGAGAAGTAATGGGGATTGGAAATACGATTCAGCAGTTGAAATGTAGAAGAGGAGCTGGCTCATAAGGTATTGTGTAAGTTGAAAAATAGGTCTCCACAAATGGGCAGCAGCAGATCTTGACATTCAAGATGATTTCAGAGACACAAGCCTGGCTGAAGGGAGAATGACAGTGCCGATATCAGGTGCAAACGTGGAACAGACTTCGAGGGTGGTTATAATAGGAAATACCCACTTCTTCTAGGTAGGGTTAGGGGGTGGTTTGTGTACTAGGCAAACAAAATGCCTCCAAGAAAGAAGTGACACAATGGTGAGATAGAGCAGGGACAAGGTTACTTTTTCCTAAAAAAAATGCTAGAGTGCAAAACATTCTTTAGACTGCAGCTCACATTTTGAGGTACTTGCTATCATGGGAGTTTTCCAGATATGTCTTCCTTAACCTCCCTATAGATATGTGAATTATTGCTGTCCCCATTTCTAGATGATGAACCTAAAAACAGCTGGATGGAACAAGGATTGACAGATACTTTCTATAAAGTTAGTATGTTAAGCTTTGTGGGTTATCTCTGTCGCAGCAACTTAATTCTGCATAATAGTGTGAAAGCAGCTTTAGACAATATGTGAACAAATGCTCATGGCTGGCTTTTCCAATAAAGCTCTTCATAAAGGCAGGAGGTGGGCCGGATTTGGCTCATGGGCCATAGTTTGCTGAACCCTGCATTAGAAAATGACATTATTAACTTCAGAATTGTGAGTATAGTTTTCCTGTGGAATGGCCTTTGCTTCATTTTTGGAAAGCAGTTAAAAGAAATGGTTAAGAGCTTGGGTTCTGGTGAGGGGTATGTTTGTATTCAAATTATGTCTCTCTAACTTGCAGTCTATGAATGACCTTGGGAAAATAACCTCCAAAGACCCCCTGTCACCTTTAAAACAAAATCCAGACTTATTACATTGGATTGCAAGGCTCTCTGTTCAGATGCATGCTCCCTTGTTTTATTGCATTCTTTATCCCTTGATTATTCTATTAGCCAACTGAATGCTTTTTAAATAGGTATTTATTGAGTAAATTAATGAATGAAAACAAATGAATGAATAAACTCAATTGAGTATATTTTGACTGTTGTCAGAGGGTTTAACAGTGAGGCTAGAAAGTCCTGCTTTCATGGAAACTCATTTCTTAGCCCAAGTGTATATGATTTTCTGTTCAGCACCTTTACATGTTTGGCATTGTTGTACTAGTCAGAATCACACATTTGTATGGAAAAATGACAAGATTGAAGAAATTGAAAAATGACTAGGATGATTTCTCTTTCACTTTACATTTTTTTCTCTGTTGTCTAATTAGTCAAAAGCCTGAAAAAAATGAATGGGCTGTATTTGCAAAGGTCAGTAGCTTTGTATTCTATGTAACTAGGTGAGAGAATGGAATTTAGAAGTCAAATGTAACCTACTAAGAACACACTCTGTGTTTTATACTTGCAAAATTCATTCTGTAAAAATTTTCTTGCTGATGGAATTGACTTTTGGATTCACTGTGAAAAGGGCACTGTAAGGTACAGACAGGGACAAGGCAAATGACATTGTGTATAGGATCCCAGGCCTTGTCTACTGAACTGTTTTTGTCCTTAGTAGAATTCTTATGATATGTATGACCTTTGAATAATCAATTAAACTTGCTTAACATTCTAGCCCAAAGCTTTAATGAATATTTTAATAGAAAATATGAGTATGTTGATCATATATATGTATTATAGACTTACAAGTATCTATAAATTCAGTTTTGGTTGCTTCAAATGGTTAGTAGGACAAAATTTGGTATTATAGTAATCATTGTCTAATCTTTAATAAAAGTTAAGGAGACTTGACTAACCAGTCCTGAGAAAACGTCTATGACTATAAGAGGAGAAATACATTTATTCAGTCAAATCATTAAAACATTTGTCACCTTCCATTCTGTGAGAAGTATTGAGAGATATTAGAATATTCCAATGATAAAATAATCATCATCTTCTAACATGCAGGATATTTGTTGTTAGCTTTGGTGATTATTTGATATAGAGATGTTCAAAAATTCTGTTAACCTCTGACATAACAACAGATAATGACATCCCAAAACAGCAATGTTGTGTGTATTTTTATAATTATACTCAGAATTTGATAATCTGAGTGCTTGCATTCTTAACCTGAGAACAGCAACCAGGGATTTTTGTCTTTTCTATTATTATTGGTCTGTTAAAGTATGAACTTGTGTATTCTCTGAAATGTCCAGACCATGTAGATAGCATTAAATTCTTTTTTAGGGGGTGGAGAGGAGACAGTATTTTTAAAGTTTAACTTATGAATGGGAAACTTTGCATTTAAGGATATATTTAATGTCAAGCAACTCTACTGTGTTTTTAGATTTAGCTGTAAATAAATAAAATA